>PVJO010001257.1:0-147526 GCA_004026905.1 Hystrix cristata | reverse complement strand
TGCCCTCCTCAAGCCATGGGGAAAATATTTGCTCATTTGATTTTACAAGGTAAGCACTCTAACCGTTGAGCTAAATCCCCAGCCCCTCATTTGATTTTACAAATGAGTAAGAAGTACCAAAAGTACCAAGTAGTACCACGACACAGCCATGGGTCATGTGTTATGCATATTTTTCTCTGTTTCTATATGTAACATCAGCCCAGCTTATGATCCTAAAGATAGACCAGTTACTTTTGCCAGGACAAGGACTCCTTTCTTTGCTAGTCTGTTGGACTAAGGATCCTAAAGTGCCTGAAAGCAACCAAAATTTAAAGTCCAGTGAGGCTCTTCAAAGTCTTCTTGTGGAAGTCCTACACCTTTGGGAACCAGGTTCCCGAGCAGCAAACGCAAATTTTCTGAGGAGCACTGGGAGTAGTACCACTACTACTATTCTGGTTCCTATTCAATAAGTGACTCATCATCACCTTCAAAAGACCACTGCATCAGTGTACCAACAGTGGGTTTGGGGTGGTGTTTTATGTGATAGAACAAGTAGACCCAAAGGACATTTTATTAGTTTCCTATTGCAGCTGTAGCAAATTTATTAGGTTAAAACAAAACAGATTTACTATCTTACATTTTTGGTGACTGTAAGTCCTAAAATCAAGGTGTTATCAGGGAGATTACATTTCTTCTAGAGGTTTTTTGTTTGTTCATTTTGTTTTTTCCTTTTCTAGCTTGTAGAAGCCACTTGTGCTTCTTGGCTCTTGATTTTTGTCCATCTTTACAGCTGGCAGCATAGCATCTTCAAATCTTTTTCTCTCCCTTGTCCCTGCTTCTGTCTTCACATCTTCTTCTTTATCTCTTGTTTCTATAGCCATGTAGCCTTCTCTTCCTCTCGTGCTCCTGCCCAACTCTTTATCTTTTTTAAAAAATTAAAAAAAATTAGTATATGTTTGCAATATATAATAATTACATTCATTTTAATGAAGTGGTACATACACATACCACCTCTTAATCATTTTTACTTCTATTCCCCCATCTCCCTCTACCCCCTCCCACCTCCACAAAGTCTACCTCTCTGTTTTCTACCATCTAACTTTTTATTTTGCTCTTTAAATTATTTACATTTTGAATTTCTCATATAAGAGAAACCACATGATATTTAACCTTCTCTGGCTTATTTGATTTAAGGTTATGGTCTCAAGGTGTATCCTTTTGTTTACATGACTCAAATTTATCCTTCTTGATGACTGAGTAGTACTTTGTTGTGTATATACACCACATTTTCTTTATCCTTTCATCTGCTGTTGGGCCTACAGGCTATTTCCTAGATTTAAATATTAGGAATTGTGCTGCTGCTATAAACATGGATGTATATACAATATTGTAATATGATGTCTTTAACTTGTGGGGGAAGATACCCAGAAGCGGTATAGCTGGGGCTACTTCTCTCTTATAAGAATGTTTGTCATCATGTTGGGTCCCCTGGTAATACAAGTTACTCCGTTTGAGCTTTATTCTTAACTTTATCACCTGAGAAGCTCCTTTTTCCAATTAAGGTAACATATTCACCAGTTCAGAGAGTAACAACATAAATGTCTTTGGGCAGGGCTATGATTAAGCTTACTGCAAACATGTATCTACTGTCACACATCATTTACTGTAAAGTGGGCCCCTTAGTCTGAGACAATGCTTTTCAAGATCCTGTAATCTATGTAAGTCTTTAGACAGTGGTGCTAGCCAATGAATTCCCTGTGGACAGGGAAGGAAAACCCGTACCAAAATATGTGTTTATCTCAGCCAAATTGAATCACTGACCCTTTCAGGGTCCAGCAAGTAGTCTGTTGGTCTCCTTCAGAGATCATGCTATTTTAAGGGCTTAGTGTTGTTCTCTGTTCCTAGAAAGTTATATATTTCACAGTTGAAATAACTATACCAGTAATAGCCCTTGCTGTAAGTTCTGTGCATAACCTCTGTCTGGTACCTAGTGTACCATGTCTACTCCATTCATATGTCTGTTGTGCAATTACTGAGTGAACAAAAACAAAGACTAGCTGATATTAACTGGTGAAATCATCTTATGTGGTTGTTTACGGTCTCTTCTCTGATGGGCATCACTGTGTGATTCAAAGATATTTAGAAATCATGTCCACTCTCATAGGTCCATTCACGTGTCTCTCAGAGACATCCTCCTCACCAATCACTACCTCATCACTACCTATCAAGATCATAGTGCAGTCACAGTCCATTTGCAGCTTGCATCCATTTTGCAAATCAAGTTATGCATGAACCAACCTCAGCATAATCCCTCCTCTGCCAGTCGACCATTAGGGCTCACCTTCAAGACCCATATGTTTGATCCTCAGTGACAGCCACCAGTGTAATAGTGGTGGATGACATGGGAATATGATCACAAACTCATAATATTTATTTTTGCTCAGGTTCCACTCATGCCCAATTCTGAGTATAACAACTCCATCATACCATAGGTTGATGTTGGGACTACTGGACTTTATGAGTTAGTGGGTCTCAAATAAATCCAGCTCCCTGATGGTCAGTTCTAGCCAATTGCTATCTCGTGGTGAGGTGTTCCAGCTCTATCAGGATGCAAATGCTGTGTCAAGAGTCATTTTCTGAAATACCTTATGAGTTTGACTCATTTTTCTGAAGATCACATGGCCTTGCCCTAGAACCCTTGGGATCTTTGTGATTTTCCCATTGAAACTTCCCATCCATTGCACTGTATCTTTTTCTTGCCACTACTGATATATTTAATTTCCTAGGCTTGGACATGTTGTATGTTCCAAGAAATAGAACTGCCCTTTCTATATCCTAGAGATGGTAGAGCCCTTTCCTTCTTTGGGCACCACTTAAAGCTGACAGTCATTCATGACATTTAGGAAATGTGTCACAGCAACATTTACAACTAATATGCCTTCAGAACCCAAAGAAGCTCCGCAGGTGTTATCCATACTTCTTCACTGTAGAAAATGTGAGATGTGATAATTTACCCTGAACTTCATAGGCGATATCTGACAGGCCTTGGACTACTGGACCCCTAACTTTCAGCACTTTGTTTTCACCAGCAAGAGTGATAAAGTTTCACTGTCTTTATAATGAACACTTTCTTTGAACTGCTCAAAAGCTTGAAGTACACATCTCCTGTGAGTACATTCTCACCTGCAGGGAACACATCCTAGTTCACCTCCAGGGAAAGTTTAAACAATTGCACAGTTACATCTACCGAATGGCAGGGCTATCAAAGCTCTACCTATCATCACTGATGGCCCACTAGTTTAATATTGTTGTATGAAATGGTACCCCAATCTGAGAGGCTAAAAGGGATATACTTCTATTATCTCACAGATTCTGTATATCAGAAGTCTAGACACAGCCTATCTCTGTTCTCTGCAAGGTTGTAATCAAAATGTAAGTTGGTACTGCAGACTCATCAGAGACTTAATGCATACTTTTTGGATTCAGTTTCTTATAGGCTGCTGGACTGACAAACTCAGATCCTTGGTGGCTGTTCACCAGAGGCTACCACTAGCTCCTTGTCAGTTGGACCTTTCATAGGGTGGTATACAACATGACAGCTTACTTCTTCAAATCCACCAAGGTACAGAGGGTGTCAGCAAGATAGGATATATAATAACATGTAACTTAATCATGTAAGTGTAATCATGTGCATTCTGACACTTTTGCCATATTCTATTGTTGGGAGGAATTTGCAGGACATACCCACACACGGTGGGAGGTTATACAGGCCATGACTATTTGAAGATGAAGATTATAGGGACTGCTTCAGAAATTGTCTACTACAGATGGGTCCTCAATGCCAGAAGAGGATAATTAAGCTCTAAAAATCACATTTTAGAATCTATTTCTTTAGACCACTCTCTAAATCAACTGAGCTAATTTGAGTTCCCCAGGAAACAGACTGAGAGTTGAAAATCTGCATGCAGAAAATTTATTGTAGAATTTTTTCAACAATACTATCCATGACCCACGAATGACTGAGGAAAATAGTGAGAGGGGGGATTTAAATTGATTGAACAGTATTATAAATTGCAACAAAGGCCTTAGCCTTAGCTACATCCAGTTCTAGAAGTTGGAATGGTTCTTTAGAATTATCTTGAATCAAAGTCAGAATGCCAGGTCTTTGATTGTCACACTGATGAGTTATTTCATTCAGGCTCCCTTGAGAAGGGGTTGTAGCCGTGGGTGAGAGAGTGCCCTAAAGCCCAAGGGCAATCTATGAAAGGAGTTTATCCCTTGAGCAGACAGCAGTCAACATTCCTAGCAGCTGGGGGACTAAGTGCTTCAGACCTGGAAGAGGTACTGGAGAGGTACATCACTATAGCAGTAATTTTAATAAATCCAAAGGCATGATATTAAGTACAATTCAGTGAACTTTTTGGTCTTTTGACTTGATTAAGGAAGAAAATTTAGGACTCAGGGAAATAAATAGATGTTTATCCTTTTACATATTTTTCATAATTTTTTTCCAAACAGATTACTGATATATGGTAGATAAGGCATGCATTTGGACAATATGCTGGAGTTGGTGTATTTGGTAGGAACATTTTAGCTTCAAGTAACAGAATAGTCCATTTACAGAACTAAGACAATTGGTTGTTTGTTTTGTTTTTGCATAAAAATAAGTTTGAAATATTGTTCAATGGCTCTATAAATGTCAGAATCAATTATCAGCTCTTGGTCCTTGCCTCATGGTTTCAAACAGCAGCTATCCTGCCCATCTCTGAGGTGGAAAGGAAGGGAGAAAGAGAAAATTAGTACCAACAGGTTTTCCCTCCTCCTGCTGACCTAAATTGTACCACAAAGCCAATCCCAGATGCAGGAGAGGCTCACAGAGAGAATGTTTCATTTTTTCCAGTCCCTAGAGTGGAAATAGGCAAGGAAGAAGGGGATTTAAAATAGCATGGGTGTGGACAAGTCAACTAATACTGTTTTCAAAGTTGATTCTGTTTGGCTGATTGAAGTCTGATCCCCAGGACCAGAGGAAAGATAAAAAATGCCATCATTTGGCCAAGAAGCCAAATCTCGTTTATTATTTGAATGGAAGACCATCTGCATCATTCATGGTCCAATTGGGAAAACAGACAAGTGCATGCAGGTCATTATGACAGAGAATTGAATATGGGAGCTAAGTGCAAAGGTATGGAAGGAATTGACAAGCCATACAAGGAGCAGACATATCACATGGATTAATGTCAAGATGAAGTCCTTATACTCTCTAGGCCTGAAAGACCAAGGAAGAAATGCTGGTACTACAGCTGGTTCCCAAACAGAAGAGAAAGAAGAAAGAGATAGTTCTTTACCTACTTTCCAATCACTCATTTCACTAACAGGCTTATCTAATTTGAATCTACTTGGTAAGGAGGCCTGGAAAGTAGAATTTGCAGAGGTCATTCCTCTACTCTACAGAGCAGAGCAGGGGAATGGACCCAAGAGCAAACAAGAAGTTTCTGGCTGGCACACTATCTCACCAGCACAGGAAATCTGTAGGAAAAGCAAATAGTACATTTTTTTCTATGCAAGCAGTAAATTAATTACTAATTTCTGAATTAATTTCTAATTAATTGAACATTTCACATCATATAAACAAGATTACTTGGTCTAAACTAAGAAAATACTGTCACCACAAACTAATTTAGGAAGAATATGAACTACTTTTCATGAAATATATTCTAAAAACTTTCAGTAGCTCAGGCCTAGTATGAAGGCAAACCTAACATGGTATCAAAAAAGAAGCAAAATACTTTTTAAGATAAGTATATATGAAGAACTAGGAATTTGATTTCTTTTTACTTTCAAAATATAACAATAAAAATATTTATCAAAATAGAAAGTCAAACTGGTCAGGGCTAAGATTTTAATGTCAATTACAGACTAATTAATGGAGAATGTGAGCTATGAATGATTTTCAGATTTTGAACCTACACATATACCACAGCTATCAGCAATATGAAAAGAAACTATAGCCAGTTTTGACTAGTATTACATGTCAAAATATAATCATCAGTTAAAATTCCAAAAACTTACTGAATTTATAAAAGGAAAAAATGTGCTTTAGGGAAATAAGTATTGTCTTCAAATTCTATTTTTGTCAAGACATTGTATTTGTGGATAAGACTGTCAAAAAAACAAAACACAGACACACATACACACACAACAACAACAGTAAATCTCCAAATCCAAGTCTATACAACACAAACTGTATAAACGTTTTGTTACTTTCTCTAGTACAGGATTGGGAAACATCTCAAATAAGGGATCATTAATATATTCACATAATATTAATAATAATGGCTACTGTATTGTCTTCTAGGGAGTGTGCCAAGTGCTTCATACATATAACTTAATGTAATCCTCAGAGAATCTCCCAAAGTACTATTATCCTCTTTCCTCATGAGAAGATTTAGTCCAAGAAAAGTTAAATATCTTATAAAAATCCAAACAAACAAAAAAGCATGCCTACTATAATCAGTTTAGAATCATTTAGATACATACTTATATCTGGATTTGCCAACAACCTTACTAATTATATGTAAAGGAAATTTAATATGATAAAACAGTTGTTCTGTATAAGAATTCCAGTGGTCTTTTAATATTTGAAGATATACAATTTAAACTATCCTTAGTGATAAAGACCAGCCTAATAACCATTTTTAAACTATACTGAAGTTTTCAAAGTTGAAATTCTGTGGGTCTTTGACTTCTCTCCTTAGAAGTTATACTTTATATGACTTTCTATCTCAGTTGTGAAAGCACGCTGTGGTCTAAACACATTATAAATGAAATTTTCAAAATATATTGTGATTTGCATTTATATATCATGAAATTCACATACTTTAAGACATATACTCACTAATAATATTTCAAAATAACTTTTCAAGGATTAACCTGAATTTTTTATTTGTAGGAAAATTTTGACATGTAATTTGCATCTTTTAAAACTAGTATGAATAAAAAGAAAAAAGCATTAATTCTTCCTGCCTACAGATCAAGACAGCTGAGGGATGCTATATGCAATTTATACTCAAAAGAATTTCAAATTGAGTCTGGTGGTCAGTACCTGAGGTAGACAATCACTTTAGTCCAGGATTTTGGAGCCAGCCTGGGCAAGAGAGTGAGACCATATCTCTTTATTTTAAAAAAAGTATAAATATGTAAATAAAATTTCAATTGCCATGTTGAATTTTTATCTTATACTTGGAGTATTTAATATATGAAATATATTTTATTTTAAATTGCAATATCATATTGGTTAAAAATGCAGACTCCTGTCACCCTTAAAAAGCCAAGGTCACTGAGAAATGAAACATTTTTTCACTCTTCAAGCCTGAGGATATTTTCCTCCAAATATTTCTCTGCTACCAACCTTGCTTTAAAAAGCTCTCTGCTCCCAATTATGTTTTTCAATATCCCACTACATTTTGTATAAATCCAGGAAACAAACTGAGGCTTTAAACTAGATAATTTTCAGCAGTCTTGGTGTGCCTTCTGTGTTTGTAAGCTTGCAGTATTAGTGCATTACCCTTTAAATTGAATATTAACATCGATATGTTCTCTTATATACACATTATGGCTCCTGCCCTGCTATTTACTACTCCAATGCTAGTGGCTTCCTTAAAAAAAATCTTTACAGATATAAAGTAGAAAAAATACAAACGTGGTAAAAGTTCAAATTGTGGTCCAGATTTGCAACGCCAAGTGGAAAAGAACAACAAAAACCTGTGATCCTCAATGAAAAATGAAGCCATGGTATTATTACATGATCACAGACAAGTCTTTTGAGAAATGAGCCTATCAACCACAAAGACGGAAAAATAAGTATTCACGTAATAAAATGGGCATAGGCAGGGTTTGCCTTCCCTCCATGCTATTCTTTGAGGGCGAATGCGTCATGTACTCCTGTCTAGCCCATTGACACGCAACCCGCCCAGGGCGGGCCCCCCACGTCCACACCCCTCCAGCCTTCCTACACTACTGCACACACACGCTCAGCCAGGCCAGAGAGAAAGCTAAGATGGCAGCGTGCAAAGTACGCAAGTCGCGCTCAAGGGACTGGAAAAATACAAGCAAAGCCCTCCGTATTCTTTCATTCTGAATAGCTCCGTAGAGTAACAAGGCCCCCCCGCCCCATCACACCCTACACTTGGGTTGCGTAAAGCATTTAGTAGTAGCGCGCACGGGAGTGACAGAAGAGGACGCTGGCTTTGTACATTGCAAGGGACCCACAATTCTGCTCTGCAGTGATGGTTCAGATGACCCATGCTTTGGGGACCACCCTCCCCTTCACGTCTCCTTAGCACGGAATTAAGGGTTGCTCCAAACGCCCTTTGCTTCCGGGCATTCGCCCCACTCCCCGCCATCGCAGGGGAACCTTCCAAGGTACCCAGCAGCCAAGGCTGTAGCTCTAGCAGTTGCAGACACTTTGGAGCACACAGTGCAGAGGCAGGAAGAGGAGGAGGGGAAGGAGGAGAAAAAGACCGCTGCATTGGCTACCACTTTAGAGTAGAGCGACCGCTGCCGCTGCCGTGGAAGGAAACTCTGCCAACCGCACCAGAAACCCAGAAACGCCACCCTCGGATACCTAAGTGAGCATGTGTAGGACTCTGCGCACGCCTAGTGGTGCCGCTCAATGACATCGGGTTTGTTAGAAAATTATCCAGTTACCGGGTTTTGGGTGCACCCAGGAGGCTCAGGAAAGGGCTTGTCTGGAGCTGACTGCTAGGACTGAAGGAAAACTGAAAGGTGGCTGACACTAGTGCAGCCACACGAGTCAGTGCCCGCCAGAAATTCTAAGTGGACAACGACTGCACGAGCCACCACCTAAGGCAGCATTGGAAATGCTTCTCTGTGTTCATGCAACCAGTGTCTATTTCCCCCTGCTTAGGGATAGTTCTGTCCAAGGAGCTGGGAATCCAACAGGTGAATAGACATAGACATCATTCCCTTTCTTATATATAGAAAAAAAAAGTCTAGTGTTTTGTTTAATATGTATTACCATTTGTGAAAAGCCTAGTGCCAAGGTGGACATCAAGAAGCTTTCAATTTTCCTTCATTCTCATGTAGTAGGTATTATTTCGACCATTATCCAAAGAAGGAAACTACCAAAGATACACACAAACTAGGTAGCAGAGCCAGGATCCAAATCCAAGGTGGTTTGATACCAGAATCTTCTAGCTACCCTAGAAGAGGTTTTGCCTCTTGCAAAAGGTAATGTACCCTCACAGTGACCACCCCTCAGGCCTTTCCTCCACTGCTTGAGCTGAGCTGCCCCTATGCCAGTATCTTGGCTTGCTCTCACTCCAGAGTGGTGGTAGGGTTGGGGTCTTCCGCTCAAGTTTGAGGTGTGCATTATGGCAGAAACATAGCCTTCCAAATACTTACATATTTACATATGTTGTATCTACTATGTGTAAAGTTCTGGACTAGGAGCTGATAAGACACAACCAATAAACAGAGAAGTTCTGAGGGAACTTAGAAAAAGGTTGAGGATGCAAGGTAATTGTAAGACTTATTTAACAAGTACTAAAACACAGAATTTCCCACGCTTCCCTTTGTTCTGTTTGCATTCTACTATTTCTAGCTATCTAATTAAAAAATTGAAATGATATGCATCTATCATTTAAAGTTCCATATAAAATTTACTTTTTTCAGCACCCTTTCCCCTCCAAAACAAGAATTTTCTTCCTCAATGCTTGTTTATACTCTGAAGCAAGACTTTTTTTTTTTTTAAGAGAAAGCCATTGGAAGAATACACACAGATAAAAGAATCACTAAGTAGAAGAAACATACATTGGAATGCGAGGACTTACAAATTATTTTGCCAGGACTGTAAATTAGGCAAACTCTTAAAATAGAGAATCAAAAAGAAAAAAAAAAAAAACTTTAGGAATCAAGGACACTGGTACTTGTTTCTAGAGCACTTACTTTGGGTTGATAGAATAACTTAGAGAAGAGGACTTGCATTTTATGGAAAATAATGCTAAGGTCATCGGTAGATCTGACATTTGTATGTTATATGATTTCAGTCACGATTACAGTTTCAAGTCATAGTCAAGAATCATTTTGAATAATGTAAGTCTGGGCAGAAAAAAGTTAAGCCATTGCGACCACTGTCAAGAGATCAAAGTGCATCCTCAGGGTGAATGAGAAGTCAACAAAAGGATATTTCAAAAATATTACTGCATTAAGATTTAGCAGTAAGATCTGATATAAATGTTGAGAACAAGAATTTGGGAATGACTCCGATTTGTGAGTAGTCTGTAGTACTTGTTTTCGAGAGGAAAGGCTATTTTTAAAGAGGCTTAAATCCCAATGACAGAAACTCCAAAAACTTTAAAATTGCCAAACTGACTTCTAATTCGGACGGTCTCCACTCCCGTGAATACTGAACTAACCAGCCCTGTTCACAGGCAGTCTTGTTGGCAGCACCCGAGTGTGGAAAGGTGGCAGGAGGGCCTGGCGCCCCTCCTCGGGTCAAGGGCGCGTTCCCTCTTTCCTTCAGGTTCTGCATCTCCTTTCTGGAGGTGACCCCATTACCTGTAGACAAACGCCTGTAGCTGACAGCCACCCAGCACACCCTCCTCACGCTTCCTCCTGCTGCTAGTAAAACCCGGAGAAGTGGATTATCTGTAGATTTCGCACGAACTAACCACCCCACACCCAGAGCCCGGAGGCTGAGGGAGCGGCGGCGGAGGGGGCGGGGTGGGCAGGGAGCGGGCTCAGGTTACTGAGCATGCGCGAGGTGTGGCGCATGCTCCTTGCAGGCCGCAGCTTCCCATTGCGGGCAGCCTCGGCGAAGGCAGCGGTGGTGGTGGCGGCACCGCCTCCTCCTCACACTCCCCGGGTGGCGGGGTTAGATGAGCGGCCCCAGTGGCGGCGAGGGCGGCGCGGGGTGGAGGAGGAGAAGGAGGAGGAGAAGGAGGAGGTCACTGTCTTTGTAGTGTCCCCGAGGCCGCCGCGGAGCCGTCGTCGTTGGAAAGGGCTGTAAGCGCGCGCGTGTCTGCCTGCCCGGCCCGCGGGACGAGGCGGCGGCGGTGGCGAGGAGGAAGATGATGTGCGCAGCGACTGCCTCCCCCGCCGCGGGCTCCGCGGGGCCCGGCGGGGACGCCTTCTTCCCCGCCGCCACTGTGTCTTCCTCCCCGGCGCCGGGGGCGCTGTTCACGCCGGCTCCCGAGGGCTCCGTGGCCGCCGCGGGGCTGGGGCTGGGGCTGGGGCTGCCCGCCGCGGACTCGCGGGGTCACTACCAGCTGCTGCTGTCTGGACGGGCCCTGGCCGACCGCTACCGGAGGATCTACACCGCGGCGCTCAGCGACAGGGACCAGGGGGGCGGCAGCGCCGGACACCCGGCCTCCAGGTGCGTCCCCACGGTGCCCTTCCCAGTGCCACATGCCGCGTGTGCACCGTGTGTGTGTATCCGAGTGTCGAGCGGGCGTGTGTCTCCGTAAGTGCTCCCAGGTGTCTTTCAGTCGGCTCTCGATGCTGGTGGTAGAAAGCACTTAGGCGAGATACAAGGAGGATGTGGTGGCTGCGATTTCTGCACTGTGTGTGTGTGTGTATTTAGGGAGGATGAGAACGTAGCGTGTGATGCTAGAAAAAGGTGATGGTGCTCGACGGTCATGACACGTGTGTGTGTATTGTTGAGAAAGGAGGCATGATTTAGAGAGGGTAGCTGTATTATACGAAGAGAATTTGCAAGAGTGGTGAAGGAAGTGGCGTTTCCAGTATCTGCGGCAGTGTTATTTGCACACACACACACGCACACACACACACCCGCCTCCCCCCCCCCCCGCCATGACATTCCTTCCTCTCCTTGCCACCCTCCATAAAAGAAATCTGCCTTTCACTAAAGGAGAATAATGGTGTAAGGTTAAGGATAGAGTCGTATTTTACGGCGAGTTTTCGATTAACAGGCAAGAGGTTGCATTTTAAGAGGTTTATAAATAAGGGATGCAGATGGACATTTTAGTAGATGTGAAAAGTGCCTCAGAGATTTTTCTTTTAGAGCAGTACTTTCAAACTGGGCCTTTTGGCCTTCTAGAAATGTGCTTCCAGCTGCTCTTGTGTTCATCGGCCATTTCCCATCATCTTATGTTCTATTTCCTTCCTTTCGTATAGGCTTTAGAGCAGAGGGGGTTTTGTAGGGAAAAAGGAAAAGCTGAAAAACTTCAGAATATGACAGCTGGTGTAGTGTTCAACTGCCACCAGCTAGAAAATTTGAGTAGCTCTAAGATCTCTTTCATTTGTGCTGGGTGCAACTTTAGTTTTCTTGATGCAGATGCTAAGTCACTTTCGTTTTCTTTTTCTCAAAATGTAGGTGCCTTTTTTTTCCCCCTTTGGCTAAGGGCTCTCCTATTGTTTTCTTTTCCATGCCTTTACATGCCACATACCCTGAAGGATGGTGACCGACTTGTTTCACCAGCTTTGACAGTGGTAATTGGGAGTTGTCTTCATCTCTTCCTGCAGCTTCTTGCAGTACATGAGGAAAACATAGATTTTTGTCAAATGAGTAAAATAGTTTACTGTATTTACTGCATGGGCAGTTTATTGCGCAATAACCAGATGTCTTTTTCTCCCATTGCAAAAGGGCCTAGGCTGTAAGTCAGGTATTTGTAGCTTATCGGCATTTATTGTAGCTTATCAGTTGGGAGAGTTATAAAGATGGAGCTTTGTTCACACTTTTTCTGGTTAGAGCAGTCTTCTCATGTCTATAATTGTTTCCAGGATTGGAAACTATAAGTATTTTATCGTATTGGTATATAATGTTTGTAAGTGCTCTTTACTATCTAAGTTGAAGGCCAGAATAATACCGTATTTTTGAAAATGGCACAAAACCACAGTAGAGTTTGCTCTGATAATTAGGTATAATTTTGAACAGCGAGTCAACAAATTATTGTACTGTAAGTATATCCGTACAAACCATTCCAAAGATTTTGTACAACTTTGTATGTTATCTTCCAGACTTATGCAATGATTAGTGACTGATATATTCTTCATTTTCTACTGTTTTACTGTGCAATAATATGTATCTAGAGCTGATTAGTAGTATTAGACAAAATTAATATAGGTTAAACACCTGCATAAAATTTGAGTGTTTTTTAAAGTTTTTGATTCATTTCTGTAAAAACTATCAATGAAAAGTAATAAGGAATTGGTTCAAGTATTTCAGTAGGTACTCATGGAAACCAGTCTTGCGTCATATGATATTGCCCACTAATGCTTGTTCACATTACTATTTATTACACTTGACATTGTTTTTTCTGAGTTTTAACCTGTAATTACTCTTTATTGAGGACCTTATTAAGAATTCAATCACACTTCTTATTAAAGATGATAGAGAAAGAAGAGCTGGGATTTAGGCCCTGACTAAATGATAGAATTATTTGTATAGGGCACTAGTTGAGTTAGAGAAGAAGAGATACATACAGAATGAAGTGAGAATTGAGAATGAAGCTCTAGTTTAAAGGCATGAGAGAAAGGAAACAAAGAAGGAGAATGTAAAGACATCAGAAAATCCAGAGAACCAGGAGATAGTAGCAGCTCTGGTCCTAAGAAAGTGGATTGAAAGTTCTTAGAAGTGTTAAGTGCTGAGCAAAATGAGAACAGTTCTATGTCACTGATAACTTTTGAGAAAGTGGTCATAGTAGAGGAGTGGGGTAATCGGGGGGAGATTGAGGGTTACTGGAAGGATATTCAAGTATGGGAGGACAAGTAGGATGTTCAAATATGAGAAGGTAAGTGGCGAGGGAGAAAGTAAAGAATTGAGTGGGGGATAATTGATAGAAAGAGATCAACAGGCTGTCTCAGGAACAGGTTTAAGATGACAGGTGGAAAGTTAGCTATTGGGAAAAGTAAGAGGCTTGTCTTCCTTTTATAGAAGGAGGTCATTGTAGAAAGAGAAGAGGATGCTAGTATGTGAATATATGGACTGAGAATTTATTGAGGATGGGAACCATGTTCGTTTTGATAATCTGAATGTCTAGTGTACTTATTTTGTATTCATTCTGTAAATATCAAAGTGCTTATTGTGTGACTGGAACTGTTGTAGGTGCTGAAAATATAGCAGTGAGTTCACTAGACCAGGTCTCTATTGTCTTGATACTTTTGTGAAGAAAAAGACAACTGATAATTTCAGTTACTGTTACATAACTATAAAGAAAATGTGACCAATTTCATATGAAGAATATTTGTGGATGTGATATATTTGGTGATATAGTCAAAAAAAAGGTCTCCTTGGAAATTAAGATATAATGATGAAGAGGTAGCTCTGTGGAAAGAGTGTTTCAGAAAATAAAAGCTCGGAGGTGGGAACAAGCTTGTTGTATTCAAGGAACAAAAACATGGCAAATCAATTATCAGCCAGTGTGTTGATCAGTTTTTCATGGGTACCAAATATCAGTCCTTGGTCACCTGGCTCCAGAGAGCAAACATCATGAGAGAGAGGTGTGGCAGAGCAAAGATGCTTAGTTCAGGACAACCAGGAAGCAGAGCAGGGGAGCAGTAACAGAAAGGAATAAATATACTTTTGAATGAATGAGACTGATCGAAATTGTAGCATTCTTTTGGGGAAAAGGGTTGGACAGGAAAGGAGTGTTTGATTTATTCTGAGTGTAAATAGTGGTATTGGTTTGCAGCTGAGAAGCACTATAGCTCATTGGCTGAATATTAGAGCTCTAGAAGCAGATGACCTAAGTTCAAATTACCTGTTTTTATGTGTTAAAGTTGGGCAAGTTAATTAGATCTTCTTTGTTTCTTGTAACATTACAGAGTTATCCAGAGGACATTATTCCTACATATTAAGTTCCCATTAAATATTAGCTGTCGTTATTATTAAAATCATGTTTAAAAATCTGATCAGACTAGTATTATAAACGTTTTCACTGAAAAGAGAAGTGGAGAAAACTTCTCATTGACTGATTCAGAGTTAAAGTGAGACTGGGTGGAAAAGCGAAATTGAAGGTTTTTGGTGACAGTGTTTGACTATATGATGAAAAGGGAAGTGATGCCAGGAAGGAATTGATAGATTGGGAGATAAAGAAGAGTCAGGATAGCTGAGTCTTGCAATAGTGGAAGAATAATGTAGTGGAAATAGTAGAGGACATTGTGACCAAAATGGGGAATTGCTTTTCTTCTCTAGGCTAAACCCTCTTAGTTCCTTTGGATGTTTTATTTCTTGGTAGAAATGGTGTTTGAACCCATTTTATGGCTGTATGGGATTTCAGTTGTAAGAGGTTAAGTAGTCAGTTAATCCAGCATATGTTCGGGAATTATTACTTAGCACCAACCATTAGTCTGTAAAGATTTGTGAGTTGCATTTCCTAGACTTGAGTGTGTTGTCTATCTGAGGATGACAAAGGCAGGTACTTGGGGCAGCTTTTAAACCAAGTGACTAAGAAGGCATAATCTATTATGACAAAGGGATGGCACTCTGAGCCTGCTGAAATTCATGAACAGAGGTGAAAAAGTACAGTTTGTGTGTGGGCAATGGTGAAGTTTCTGTTAAAGATAGAATGCAGGTGTCTGAGAGAGAGGAATGGGAATTTGTTTGGGAAATGGAGCCTTTGGCCAAAGGGTAAGGCATTTTGAAAAGCAAGTAAAAATTAGATTTTACTCAGAACTTACTGATCAAACTTGATGGTGTTGAACTAGAAGAAATATTATTGTAGTAACATGTTAGGAAATGATGTAGGATTGCGTGAGTATATGTATATCTATATTTGTGGATAGATAGTAATTTTCCTCATATAGCTGTTAGTCTGCAGAATCCTATATAATGTATAAACACATATTAATCCAAAGACTACCTTGTTGGCACACTGATAGGTAGAATGTGAAATGAACTCGTTTCCTAGCTCAAGAGAAGAGAAAAATCTTGTTTGGGATATTACAAAGAAAATAAAAATATTAATTTAAAAATATTTGCTTAAAAATCAACAGAATAGTCTCATGTTTTCCTCAAAAACATTAAATATACAAGTTTGGGGGGGGCAGGATTAGGCTGAAATATTTCACAATTTTGACTAGCTCATACTACATTAAAGTTGGATTTTTGGTATGGTAGTTTCCGTAAAAGTTTTTATGATACAAATCAAGTGCCATCACAGAAATGTGGAACAACAAAGGATGGTGGCGTATTACGTTTATTTCCAAGCTTGAGAAATTTTATAGTGCCCAACAGGTACACATATCCTATTATTAAGTAATTATTGTTGTTATTTAAAAATGAAATAAAATATTTTTTCCTCCAATTTTTGCACAATCTTTTTTCAAGTGGCTAAGTTGTTGGCACATACATTCTTATTAAATATTTGGCTCTATTTAATAAATACTACTGTTAGTACTTACTACTGTTAGGTAATTCTTTTGGCCAACAACTACGTGGAAAAATTACTGATGATGGCTGTGCAGAGATTCACAAGAGGGCTTCTACTTGTCAGTGCTAACCTAGCAACTGCTGCTCCTACTGAATGTCCAGCCCTACAACAGCAGAGACTAGTCATCCTTCAAGACCAGATAGTTCTTATACCTTGGAAAGGACTGTGATTCATTTTGACTGGATCTGACACATATTCTAGGTGTGAGTTACTTAAAGAATGATTGAGCCACCAGCACAAGGATAATGTCAGGCTAGGGACTCCTTTTACGACAAAGGAGGATGCATGGGATTCATTTGTTTCACCGTGTACTATATCCAAAAGGTGCTGACCCGATAGAGCATCAGAAGCCTTTTTTTGCCCCTGCAGTACTGGGGATGAAATCCAGGGGTGCTCTGCCACTGAGCTATATCCGTAGGCCTTTTAGTATTTTTGAGACAAGATCTCCCCGTTGTCCAGCCTGTTGTCCAGGCTGGCTTCACACTTGTTATCCTCCTGTCTCAGCTTCCCAAGTATCTGAGATTATAGATACGTACTGACATACCCAAGCATGTTATATCCACTGATAAACCTGTATAGACACATCATAATCACTAAAGTTCTCAGTTTAGCGTTCACTTTTGGTATTGTACGTTATGTAGATTTGGACAAACATGTAATGACATGTTTCCAATTAGTATCACGGAGAATGTTTACACTGCATCCCTCAACTCCTAAACAGAGAGCAGCCACTGATGGTTTTTTCCATTACTGTTCCCATAGTTTCACCTTTTCCAGAACATCATGTATTATGTAGCTCTTTCAGACTGGCTTCTTTGATTTAGTGATGTGTACTTAAAGGTCCTTCTTATCTTTTTGTGGCTTGATGGTTTATTTTTCTTAGTGCTGAATAATGTTCTGTTGCCTGGGTATACCACAGTTTATCTAACCAAAGGGTAATATCTTGGTTGCTTCTAGGTTTGACAGTTAAGAATGAAGTTGCTGTAAACACCCATATATAGATTTTGTGTGGACGAAAAAGTACAGTTGTTGGATTGTGTGGTAAGAGTATATTTAGTTTTTAGAAGACTGCCAAACTTGATTCAAAGTGGCTGAACCATTTTGCTTTCCTATTAATAAATGTATAAGAGTTCCTTTTCTCATTATCCTCGGCAGCATTCGGTGACATCAGTGTTCTGGATTTGGCCATCTTGTGTGTGTGTTTCATTGTTGTTTTAATTTGCATTTCCCTGATGACGTATATTTTGGAGGATTTTTTCATATGCTTATTTGCTATTTCTATGTATTCTTTGATGAGGTGTCTGTTAAGTTCTTTAGCCCATTTTAATTGGATTTTTTGTTATTTTTGACTTTTGAGAGTTCCTGGTATAATTTGGATAACAGCATTTTATCAGATGTGCCTTTTGCAAATATTATCTTCAAACTATACCTTGTCTTCTCATTCTTTTGTGGAGTAGAGGTTTTTAATTTTAATGAAGTTCACTTATCAGTTATTTCTTTCATGGGTCATGCCTTGATGCTATGTCCAAAAGCTAATTGCCACACCTATAGTCATCTCAGTTTTCTCCTATATTAACCTCCTGCGAGTTTTATAGTTTTGTGTTTTACATGTAAGAACTGTCTCCCATTTTGTGATAATTTTTATTAAAGATGTAAGACTTGTTTCTTTGCATTTGCGTGTCCAGTTGTTCAACTGTTTGTTGAAAAGACTAATTTACACCACCACATTTGTTGTATTGTCTTTGCTCCTTTGTCAGTTGTCAGTTCACTATATTGTATGAGTGTGTTTCTAGACTCTATTCCTTTGATCTTTTTGTCTTGTTTTGTCAATATCACACTGTCTTCATTACTGTAGCTTTATAGTACAGTTGGAGGTGTCAGTCCTTTAAGTTTATTCTTTTCCTTCAGTATTTTCTTGGCTGTTCTGGTATTCTGCATCTCCATAAAAAGTTTAGAATCAATTTGTCAGAATTCACAAAGTAACTTTTGGAATGTTTACGTGGATTTCATTGGATTGACAGATCAAGTTGGGAGGAACTAATATTTTGATAACATTCATTCTTCCTTTGTATAAATATGGACTATTTCTCCAGTTCTTCAGTTTCTTTCATCAGGGTTTTTCAATTTTCTTTATATAGATATTGCATATATTTATACTTATGTCATTTTGAGGGGTGGTAATATAAATGGTGTTGTTTTTAATTTCAAATTCTTCATTGCTGATATATGGGAAATAAGTAACTTTGTGTATTAATCTTGTAACATACTAATATGCTATAATCTCTTATTAGTTCCAGGAGTTCTTTTTTCTGTTCTTTTGGATTTTAGACAATAGACGATTGTCCTATCTGTGAATGAAAGGTTTGTTTCTCACTTCCTGGTCTGTATACCTTTTATTTCTTTTTCTTGTATGATTACATTAGGTCAGGTTTTCAGTATGACGTTGATAAAGAAGGGTGACCCTGTATCCTTGCATTGATCTTGATCTTAGTGAACAATCTTCTAGTTTCTCACCATTATTATGTTAGTAGTAAGGTTGTTTTGGGTGAGGTTTTTTGTTTTGTTTTGTTTTTGGTAGATATTCTTTACTAAGCTGAAGCAATGCTCCTTGGTTTCTTTTTTTTTTTTTTTTTTTTTGTGGTGCCGGGGATCGAACTCAGGCCCTTGTGCTTGCAAGGCAAGCACTCTAATCACTGAGCTAAATCCCCAGCCCCCCTTGCCCCCTTGGTTTCTAATTTACCGACAATTTTTATCATGAATTGTGGGTTGAATTTTGTCAAATGCTTTTTCTGCGTCTATTAAGATGATTATGTGATTTATTATTTTTAGCTTTTGACATGATTATATTAATTTATTTTCAGATGTTGCATACCTGGGATAAGTCTCGTTTAGTTGTGGTATATAATTTTCATTATATATTGTTGGATTTAATTTGTTAACATTTTGTTAAGGATTTTGTTTTTGCATCTATGTTCACAAGAGATACTGGGTTATAGCTTTCTGATCTGCTTATGTCTTTTGTCTGGTTTTAGTATTAGTGTTATGTTAGTCTCATAAAATGAATTAAAAAGTATTTGTTCTGCTTCTGTCCTCTGTAAGAGATTGTAGAGAACTGGTATTTTTTGTCCATAAGAGTTTGATAGAATTCAAAAGTAAACTTTCTGGGCTATTTTGAAGTTATTGATTCAGTTTCTTTAAATGGTATAGACAATTTAGATAGTCTGTTTCTTCTTACGAATTTTGGCAGATTATATTTTTTAAGGAATTGGCCCATTTCATCTAGATTATCAAATTTGTTGGCATGAAGTATAAACCTTTATTACCTTTTTAATGTTCATGGGATGTGTACCAATGTCTCCTCTTTCTTTTCTGATAATTTCTGTTTTTATTCCTCATAATGCTTTTATTTTTCTTTTGATCATTCTAGCTAACACTCTTCAGTTTTGTTTGTAACTTCAAAGCACCAACTTTTGACTTTGTTATTTTTTTCTATTATTGACCTATTTTCTCTTTTATTCACTTTCATCATTATAATTCACTTCTTTCCACTTTGAGTTCTCTTTTGTTCTTTATCCTGATTTCATAAGGTAGAATCTTAGGTCACTGATTTGAGATTTGTCTTTTTTTAATATGAGTATTTAAAGCTATGAATTTTATCAAGCAATACCTCAATGTATCCCAGACATTTTAATTGTTTTGTATTTGTCATTTAGTACAAATTATTTTCAAATTTTTGAGGTGATTTTATCTTTGTCACATACATTGTTTGGTATTTTTATTTTTTGATATGAAGTATTTTCATGTATATATTATTTTTATTAGTTTTTGATGTTCGCTTTTTGATTTTTATCTTTTAACATTTATTGCGATATGGTGGTACATTTTATTCAGAATATGTTCTCTCCTGATGATTGTACCCTATACACTTGAAAAAAATGTATGTTCTGCCATTTTTGTATGTTCTTCAATAAATGTCAGTTACTTAAAGTTAGCTGATAATGTCTGGATATTTTATGTCTATATTCATTTTTGTCTAGTTTTATCAGTTGTTATAGAGAGAGGCACATTAGAAATATTTCACTTTAATTGTGAATTTATGTTTGTCCCTTTAATTTTGTCAGTTTTTTGTTTTATACAGTGTGAGTCTGTTATTAGGTACATATATATTTATAATTGTTTAAAATTCTTGATATATGTGGAGATTCTTCAAAAAACTACAACTAGAGGTTCCATTTGACCCAGGGATTTCTCTGCTTGGTCTTCCCAGAAGAATTAAAAGCATCATACCACAGTGATATATGTACAACCATGTTTATAGCAACACAATTTGTAATAGCTAAGTCTTGGAAACAACTCAAATGCCCAACAACTAATGAATGGCTAAAGAAGATGTGGTTTTTCTACACAAAGATGTGATTTTTCTACACAAAAAGAGTACTACTCTGCTATTAAAAAGGATAAACTAGAGTCATTTGTAGGTAAATGGATGCACCTTGAAAACATACTGTTAAGTGAAATAAATCAGACACTCATGAGTACATATTAAATTATTTCTCTGATATGAGAAACCATAAGTATAAATAAGGACAAAAAGGTATAATAGATACCATGTAAAAGAAAGATAATGTTCAAAAGGGAGAACTAGAAAGAGAGAAGGAGAAAAAGAAGGGACAAAGAAGAGAAAGAAAAAATGGGGAAAAAATGGAAAAATAATAAATAAACCTGCTGTAAATAGGGAAGGATGGGGATATGGAAGGGAGGGGTGGGGAAGAGGGAGGGAACCAAGATATATCACGTACAGGTACAAGTTAGCCATGGTGAATGCAATCATTATGTATATAATGTGCCAATACATGTTCTTGGTAAAAAGGGCTTTCTTTTGGATTATTTTTTAGCATTTTAATGTCTGTTGGCCTTTTGGGCTATTACTCCTTACATTCATTTTTATACTGTAGAGATTAGGATATACATATCTAACTTTTTGTAGTCTCCTTATTGTACTGCTTCACTTGAAATAGAAAATTTCCAACAGTACAGATTCTTTTAGTTTTCCTCTCCTACTGACATTTATATATATATATATACTGTAGTTGCTATATATCGATATCTATATCTATATATCGATATATAGATATAGATATTTATATATCGATATATAAATATATATAGCATTCATATAAATATATATCTATCTATAAATATATATAGCATTCATATAAATATATATCTATCTATAAATATATATAGCATTCATATAAATATATATATCTATATATAAATATAGATACATGAATGTCTTTATTTTGCTTTCATTCCTAAAGGATATTTAGGTGCATATGAAATTCTGAGTAGGTACTTGTTTCCTTTCAGCAATATTTGTTTGTTTCTTTGTTTTTTTTTTTTTGAGACAGGATCTCACTGTGTAACCCAGGCTGGCCTGGAACTTGTGGCTATTCTCCTGGTTTGGACTCCTGAGTGCTGAGTTCCAGGCTGGCCTGGAACTTGTGGCTATTCTCCTGGTTTGGACTCCTGAGTGCTGAGATTACAGGCATGTGACACCACATCAGACTTCTTTCAGCACTGTAGTAATGTCATTCTGCTGTCTTTTTAGTCTCTGATTTCTGACAAGAAATATTTGACAATTTGAACTCTGTTCCCTTCTCTGTATTGTGTTATTGTTCTGTAGCTGCTTTCAAGAATTTTTTTTTTTTGTTTTAAACCAGGTGCAATGGTGTACACCTGTGATCCAAGCATTTAGGGAGACAGAGCAGCAGGATTCATGCCTTGCATCTGGACAACATAGTGAGATCCTGTCTCAAAAATTTTTTTAAAGGAGCCTGAGGATGTAACTCAGTGGTAGATTGTGCCTTGGTTGGATTCCTAGTACAACAACAATAATACCAAAACCCCCAAAACCTCCACCTTTTCTTTGTTTCATTTGTGTCAGTTTGATTTGCTGTGTTTAGCCGTAGTTTTCCTTAAATTTATCCTCTTTGGAGAATGCTGATTTTCTTGCATCTGTAAATTTGCATCTTTCACCAAATCTAGGGTTTTTTTTTTTATGCCATCGTTTCTTAAAATATTCTGCTCAAATTTCTCTCTTCTTACTTTCTAAAATTCCATTGACGATTATGGTAAGACATTTGAGATGTTCTCATAGGTCTCTTAGCTGTTTAATTAATCCTTTTTTCGCTTTGATTTCAGGCTGGATAATTTTTAGTGATTCATTTTCATGTTCACAAACTTTTTTCTGTTGTCTCCATTTTCAATAAATCACATAGTGAATTTTCATATTTTATATTATTATTATTCAATTTAATTTTTAAAACATAATTTCTCCTTACTGAAAACTTGTTTCCATACACTTCGATTGTCTTTGCCTTTACTTGATGGAGCATATTTATAGTAGTCATCATTGTTGGATAGTTACAACATCTGAATCATCTTACGATTGGCATCTTTTGTCCCTTGAAATTGATCACATTTTTCTTGTTTTTTGCATTATGAGAATTTTGGTCGTATCTTGGACATAGTGAACGTCATATTTTGTATTCTCTAAGGATTGTTATAATTCTGTGGAGAATGTTGATTTTTTTGTTGTCTTAGCAGACTATTAACTCATTTAGGTTTACACAACAAATTTGGTGTTGCCCTTTGTAGGTGGTTGTTCAAATCTCAGTTCAGTTTTCAGGGCTTTTGAGTGGTCTGAGTCATATCTGTGTATAGCACCAGAGTAAGCTCAAGATTTACATAGTTTTAGGGATAGGATTAGGATATCCCTTTCTGTATATTCTTCTTTTGAAGGATTCTTTCTGTGTTCTACAATATTCAGTAGCCCCTTCTCCCTGCTCCTTTTGCCCAAAAGACAAGATTTCTCTTGGAGTTTTAACTACTGGAATGTTGCTATGTACTACAATGATTGCTTCCTGGCCTTCAGGCAAAGCTGTTTGAGAAAGGACAAAAAATAACCAAGTTGGGAAATTCAGGCTCCCATAGGTTGCCTTTCCAAGTTTTGACCCCTGTCCATACTCTGCTTTTATTTGTTTTTCAAAGTTCCCAAGCAATATCCCTTTCCCCTGAACTTTGTTCAAAGTATTTAGTGGTAAACAGTGGGCAAGATAGGCTACATTTGTGTTGATGCCACCATACTGGAAGCAGAACACGTTTCTCTGGCTCCTTTTAAGTATTTTCTCTGATTTTTAGCAATTTGACCACATTTGCAAAATATGTTTCTAGGTGTGTTTATTCTGCCTAGTTTTCATTGAGCTTCTTAAATCTGGGTGATACTTTTATTTAATTTGGCAAGTTTTTGTGTTTATTTTCTCAAATATTGTTTTAGACCCAATCTCTTTCATTTCCTTCTAGGAATCCAATTAGATACATGCTGTTACCATATGTATGTTTGACCATATAGATGATCATATCTATATGAAACCTAAGTATTGTATGTAGTACATATGACATATGTATGTATATGACATATATTTGACATATATATATTGCCAGATAGTAGATACTTCAGGGTTTATGGCCATGCAGTCTGTGTTATAATTATTCATCTCTGTTCTTTGAGAGCAGTCATAGACAATATATAAATAAGCAAATATGGCTGTGTTCCAGTGTAACTTTATAAAAATAGTTGGTAGGCTAAATTTGGCCTGCAGACCATAATTGGTGGTCCCTGGGGTAGTTGTTGGAGTGATATTGTGAATTCAGTACTAAAATCAAAGAGGTACCAGAACACAGATACTGGCAGTAACAAAAATGTGGAGAACTGAGTGAATAAGAATGAAGGAGATAGGAGATGAAACTAAAAAGTTATGTTAGAACAGAACCATGTGTAATTTGAGAACAGTGTGGAGCCACCATAGCTTATTAGGCAATGTAATGATAGAGTTAAACTTTGAATTTGTAAAGATCTCTAGTAGCATTGTAGGAGGTTAATGAAAACAAGCAGATTCCCGAAGCAGGGCTGTCTTCAAAGAAGCAATTGAAGTGAAAATAAATGCTAAGAAAAGGTGAAGAGCATAGATGGAATAAAACAGATTTGACAGACATTTCTATATTAAAAAGGTTAAGAATTCTAGGTTTAACAAGTAACTAGATCTCAAGCATAGAAATAATACCTTTCATGTAGATATGAAAGGGAGAAGAGGAAGAGTTAGTTTCTTAATAGTCCATTCTTGATATTCTAAATTTTTTTTCTGTTTCAGTCTTCTGATTTCAAATATTATCTAATTACATTTAACTTTCTAGTCTGTGATTTATAGCTAAATTTTCTTTCCCTAAATTTTGGATCAGGTTTGTCCAACCTGCAGCCCATGGGCCACATACAGCCCTGCACAGACAGTAATGGGCCCCACAGGTCATGAACTTCTAACATCATTATGTGGTTTTTAGTGGTATTCAGCCTGGCTGGATTGCACAGTGCTGGAGTGCAAACTACCTGGGCAATAACCAAAAAAGCTCTGTATGGGAGGTGTGGTGGACTTATTGTGGTCAACTTGAGCAGGAACACCCAGCTGGACTGAGTTGGCGTAGAGCTCCACCTGAGGGTTATTGCCAACACAATATAAAGGATGATGGGAGTGGAAGGTAGGGGCCGGCTGTTTCCCAGGTGAAGCCCTGTTGCGACTGGTTCTCCTGAAGGGAACTTTGCTGTTCTTATCGCAGAAGGAGCTCAGGGCCTTGCTATCGTCTGGGATGGCTGCTGTTCACTTCAGGGAAGTGCTGGTCTTCATCTCTGCTGTGAGCATCCTATCCTGGTTCCAGTATAGATTTCTTCAGCCTTTTAGTGCAGACGTGGACCTACGCGAGAGAGTGCCGTGGGCTCGCAGTCCTTGATTGGATCTTCCTGGTCTCCAGTCCATAGGTAGACATTCTGCACTCTTCCTGCGTTTGGCTTGTGGGTGTGAATGTTGTAACTTGGACTTGCCCTGTATTAAATCTGCTCTCTTGCAAACCATTCACTCTAGAAAAGTAACTAATACAGGAGGACACAATGCAGTCCTAACTCTGTGTCCTGCACCCACCACAGTCAGTTGAATGGAAACCCACTTGTATCCAATATTACGTGCACTTACGAAACTTGGTGTGTAAAATGTACTGGTTACCAATAATAGTACTTCGTCCTACCTACTTTGTATGCCTGTGAAGACAGGTATTTATTGTTACTAAACAGATATGTAAATATTTCATTAAGCTTGGACTTGTGTTATTTTGTAAAATAATTTAATAATTTAAAATTTAAAATTTTGTTACGTGACCCAAGAAAGACAATGCCTCTTCTGTAGTGCAGCCCAGGCAAGCCAAAAGTTTGGACACCATCCTTAGTCTAGACCACTGTTGCTGAACTATTTGCCACCACTGGTCTAGGCTATATTTTGAAAAGTGTACTGCTAGAATATTCCCAATCTTGTCTCAGACCTACTATGTTCAGTATGTTCAAAGGTCTTTGTGAACATACTATCATTTACAAACTGCATCTTTTTCTTTAGGTCAGTTAAATAGGCTTGACAGGATCATAAAGTTGGCATTAAGAGATCATAGTGAACTAATACCCTCTTACAACCCCCTCCTTTTTTCAGAAGGCTGGACAAGTCACCTTTCAGTAGAGCAGTAAGGTTTGATGGAGGTGAGAGTAGAGTGTTAAGTGTTTAAAGGGAAAGGAGGAGAGTGGTAACTTGGAGAAAGAGACAATTAATTTATCTTTGGATAAGAGAGTGTAGTACATTTTTAGCATCCTAGCTATATCCCTTTGGCATTCATCTTCATACCGGCTGCTGTAAACATCTGTGACTTTGTACTTGAAAAAAAAAATGCTTAATTTGTGTGCATGGCAAGCTAGAAATTCCTGTTAATGCCTTCAGAAAAGCTTTCAACCAGTGATGGATAGATTGGGAGTTGGTACATGAATAACCTTTTTTTATCTTACCTACAGTTGGGATACACTGAGCTATATTCTAAACCATCTGCTAGAAATTTTCAGTAGAGTCAAGCTCTCATTACCCATCAGGGTAAAAGCTCTCATAATGGCTCTTTTTCTTGACTTCTGTCTTAGTGACTCTCTTGTTATTGAGACACAATACCTGACCCCCACAGCTCTAAGGAGGAAAGCTTTATTTTGGCTCACAGTTTGTAGAGATTTCAGTCATGGTTGGCTGGCTCCAAGTCAGGATGTTGTGGCAGAGGGATATGAGAGAGGAGAGAAACAGCTCATACATGGCAGCAGGAAGCAGAGAGACAAGTGAAAGGAAGGAGAATAGACTCTTCCAAGTCACACCTTCGTTGAGCCACCTCTGACGAGCCTTTACCTCTCAACATCACATTTAGCTCTAAACTCATCAGCAGATTAATTCACTGATGATTTTTACATGATCCAGTCACCGTCCCATCATGCAGTCACTGCCCAAAAGCCCCACCTATGAGTTCATGAGGTTTCTGGGGACGTGTGGGTATAAACCATAACAACTTCCTTCTGTTTGCTGCTTTATTTGTGATTTCCTGTATGGGATGTTACCTCTCAAAATAACGACTATGCATGAATCCTTGAATCAGTCGGCTTTTTATGGAAATCAAATCAAAATAGATATTTTAGGAAAATAATAATTTTTTTTTTAGCATTTGCCAAATATCAGTTACATTTTAAGTGTCTTTTCATCGAAGTGGAGGGATACTGTTTTATAGGTGAGAGAACCTATTTTATAGGTGAGAAAACCAAGAGGTTAAGTAAGTTTCCCAAGATTACAGAGCTAGTAAATGACAGCATGTATCTGAACCTTGGCCATTTGTATATTGGTAGACTAAAAGTGAAGAACAGAAATGGGAAGGAGAAGTGAAGGGGAAGGAAGAGAGAGAATATGAATGTGAGAATGAATGTAAGGATAATTAATGAAGTCTTGGTAAAGATCATTTCAAGATGGGTGAAAGGAAAGCAAATGGAGTACATTCTTAATGGTGTCCCCATTTTATCAAGTAAGTAGAGCATTAGATCATCTGCTCTGAGTGATGAGTAGTGGTTGAAGTGGCTAGAAAGATTGTTAGTTTTCGTGGTTGTCAGAGAACATGAAGTGGCTTTAGACCAGTATTGTAATCATGTTCACAAACCTGAGTAACTTATTATTGTTTAGGGTTGTTACAGCTTATTGAATACAAGGTTTGTAATGTGTTAATATAGAAATGAAAGTAGAACATGAAAAGATAAATCATGTTAGAGGTGATATATGTATTAAAGATTTAAGGGACAGGAAAAGGAAGAAAAAGGAACCAGTACAGAAGACTGAGAAGGAATCATTGTCAGAGGCAGAAGAAACACTAAAATAGGGGTTGTTCTAAAAGCTGAGGAGGTGGGTGTGGGGAAGAAGGATGTAAAGAAATAGGTGTAATCATATGTAGGAGAATGTGAAAGAGACTGCAGATGGAAAGTTGAATTGACAACTACAAAGATTGTATTAAGTCTCATAGATTTGCAGGAGTCTGATAGTAAGGGTTTGAAAAAGTTTAAGACAGTGAAGAACTTTTTTTTCCTTTAGGAAATTTGGTAATAGATAGAGATAGAAGATCATTTTAAAAAAAAATTTTGCCCAGTCAGAAAACTCCAGAGACTCTAAGGTTAGAAACCATAGAAAAAAAGAGAGAGCCCAAAGAGTAAAGAGAGAGGGTTTTAAGTGGTTGAGCAAAACCTCAGGGATGGTGAATGAAATGGGGTCTTGTGTATGAGAGGAAGGGTCTGCTTGGATAAGGTAAGGGTATGCTCTCTGGGGTGGGGAAGGAGCAAGAGGAATTTTTGGATTTGGTACAGGTCCAGGGACATATTTTCAGCCTTTTATCTTTTCATGCAGAATTGTACACTTTCTAAGTTTTTTAATTTTCTCAATCTTGAGTTTTCTATTTAGCAGTATCTATTCTGCTGCAAACTTACCTTTTGAGATTTTAGTTTCAGTTATTATATTTTTCATACATAGAAGCTTGATTTGATTCTTTTTCAAATGAGCTCTGTTTCTTGTAGATATTTTAAAGCTAGTCTTATTTTTTTAATTCAATAAACATACTCATGTTATAATCTATCTGATAATTCTACCATCTGAAATCTGTTTCAGTGTCATTTTGTTACCTTTTTTTGCTATTCTCTCTCGAGGTACCTTGTGTGTGTGAGCCCCTAATTGTTATCCTCATTACCCTTGAGATGTTTCTCTGTGGCCTGGGATGAATACATTGTCTTATTACAGTTACTTCTCGATTCGTATTTTCCTGCACCATCCAGACTATGTGTATTTAAAGTGTAAATTTGCATAAGGGTTGATCTATAGCAGTGGTGGCAAGTCTATGGTGTGTGTGTTGTTTTTCTTTTAAGACAAAAGATATTAATGTATAAGTTGTTTTTCTAACTAAAACCTCAGTATTCAGATTGAATTGCAGTCTTGGCACTTTGCAATAAATAAGTAGGTTTGGGTGCAGTTCGGGCATTAGTCTCTAAAATTTTTGCCATCACTGGTCTATAGCCACAACTTTTCAGAGACTACCCCTTTCCACACCTTCCCATTTTTCTACCCTTTTTTTCTTTTTTCTTCTTCTGCTCTCCTCGTGTGATGGCTTCCAAATAAGATGAGGAGAATGAAGCAATAGAAAATCTGTTTGCATCTCTCCCCTAAATCGATTTGAACTTTTAAAATCGCTTTTCTTATTGGTAATTAGCAGGCTAGGCTAAGTAAATAAAAGTTTTCTGTTTAGCAATCAGGCTACTATACCTCCCTAATTTATTCACACATTTTCTTTATCTGTTCAACAATTGATGAACATTTGGAGTGCTTCCACTTTTTGACTACATAGTAGTTTTGCTTCTATGTTCTTAGGTGGTATTGGTCTCAAATTTTTATATTTCGAAATGTCAGTTCCCCAAATTACCTATTCCGTTGTTTAAAAAATATTTTAATATATATGCTAAATTGTTTCATTTATACTACTAGCTTCTCTTAGTACATTGGCACGAAAGTTTTTTGTTACTATCTTTTCTTTGTAGGGATCTTTTTTGTGTATGTCTTGTATTCTGAGTAACTACTTTGAAGATAATGATTCACAGTGTATTAACTATTGTTATTCTCATAATTTTGTTATGAATTTCTTTTATTTTTCATAAAATAAAGAAATGTGATTTTCAAATTTTAGTATCAGAGTTATTCTGCAAGTCTTATAAAATGAATTGGGAAATATCCCTCCTGCCCCCATCTTCCTCCCTCCCTTCCTCCTTCCCTCCCTCCCTCCCTCTCTCCTTCCTTCCTTGCTTGCTAGCTTGCTTGCTTGCTTGCTTGCTTTCTTTCTTTCTTTCTTTCTTTCTTTCTTTTGTTCTTTCTTTTGGTATTGGAGATTGATCCCAGGGTCTTTGCACTGAGCTACATCCCCAGCCTTTCTTTCTTTCTTTCTTTCTTTCTTTCTTTCTTTCTTTCTTTCTTTCTTTTCTTTCTCTCTTTCTCTCTTTCTCTCTTTCTCTCTTTCTCTCTTTCTCTCTTTCTCTCTTTCTCTCTTTCTCTCTTTCTCTCTTTCTTTCTTTCTTTCTTTCTTTATTTTGAGGCTGGGTTGCTCTAAGTCACTAAGTTATCCAGGCTTGAACTTCTGATCCTCCTGCCTCAGCTTCTTTTTATAGTCACTGGACAAGTCAGCCTAATATTGATATTTTTTGCAAGACCATTCCAGTGAATTCTTTAGATATTTAGAAGAATTCATCAGTGAAGTCATGACATTTCTTTTTTGGGAAGATTTTGATTGTGGATTCAATTTCTTCTTTTTTTATGTATGAGACTCAGGATTCTTCAAATATTGCATTTTTTTTCTCTTGCATAGTATTGAGAAATCATATTTTCAGATAATTTGTCCATTTTATTTAAGTTATCAGATTTATAGGCAACATCTATACTGATATCTCTCATATTGGTAATTTATGCTTTTAATTTTTTTCTGGTGAATCTCATTAGAGATTTATTACATTTATTAATCTTTTGATACAATGAGTTTTTAGCTCCTTTACTTTTTTCTTTTCTGTGCTATTTCAGGGCTGGGGATTTAGCTCAGGATTTAGCCTGAGGTCGATCCCCGGCACCACAAAAAAAAAAAAAAAAATTATATCCACTCATATTGTTATTTCCCTCTTTCTCCATTCTTTGCATTTGATTTGCTGTTCTCTTTCTAACTTTTTGACTTCTAAGCCTTGATAATTTACTTTAAAACTTTTTTGTTTACAATAAACGCACTTAGATATATGCAAAAACCTGTGCATTTTATCTGAGCACTGCTTTAGCTCTATTCCTTCCAGAAGTTTTAATGTCATATTTAATTTTTTTTTTTTTTAAATTTTATTTTAAACCAAGAACATGTATTGGTACATTCTACATACAATGGTCACATTCATTACATTAATTCTGTACCTATACATGATGTATCTTGGTTCTCCCCCCTCTCCCCCCCTCCCCTCTGCACCCTCCCTCCCTATTTACAGCAGGTTCATTTATCATTTTCCATATTTAATTTTAATTTAACTGAAAAATCTTTTCTAATTTCCATTATCACTAGTTCTTTGATTCATAGATTATTTGGAGGTGTGTGTTTTTGATTACCAAACATTTGGCAATTTCTAGTTTTTGTTCTGTTGATCTCTAATTTTTCTGTGATCAAAAATTACTTTAGGATTCAGAACTTGAAAACTTGATACTTAGTCTGTGGTCCAGAATATCCTCTATTTTGACAACTGTGCTGTATGCATTTGAAAGAATGTGTGTTCTGTAGCTGTTGAATGTGGTTTTTTTATATACAGGTATGTCAATTAGGTCAAGGTGGTTAATCTTTTAAAAAAAATTTTCCTTTATCTGTTTTGTTTTCTGCTTGTTCTATCAGTTAAAATCTGCTCTTTTCAGTTGTGAATTTGTGTTTTCTTCTGTTACTTCTATCATTTTGTTTCATGTTTTTTGAAGCTATGTTATTAGATACATTTAAATTTAAGATTGTTATGTTTTTCTATTGAATTGATGCTTTTAACATTATGAAATGCTTGCTCATCTCTTAGAAACCTTAAATATTACTTTGCCAAAAATCGACATAGCCATACCAGCTCTTTTGTGAACCTAGATACACCTTTTATAGGTTTTATAGATACACCTTTTTCCATCTCTTTATGTTACATCTGTCATTTCATTTAATGTTATGACATATTAAAATGGCAAGAACAATGGGATGTGTGTTTGAAATAAGGAGTATTTGGAGGGGGATTAATGACGATGCATCTTCTATTGTAATAATTAAAAAAATTAATCATTCACTGTATTTTTCAGTCACATCTTGTAGCAATTATTAAAGGAAGACATTCCTTTGGTATTTTATGCAATAATGTTCTATTAATAGACAAATTTTGTCAGCTTTTGTGGGTTCAAAAACATTTTAATTTTTGTCTTTATTTTTAAAAGGTATTTTTGGTCCCCTTATAAACCTATACTTCTACGTTGTTACCTCTCCTGCCGCATACTCTTTAATGCAAACAATGGAAACTTTCGATTTTACTATTTTTTTAGTGTATGTCTTTTCTTTGATTGCCTTTTAAGATTGCTTTTCTCTGTAGTTTTGTTTCAGTAACTTGACTATGGTGTACCTAAGTGTAACTTTCTGCTGAAAGTTCCAGAGTTTCTTAATTCTGAGTTAATTTCTTTACTTTTTCATGAATTGTCAGTAATTATCTCTTTGTATGTTGCCTGCCTCTCTTTCTTTCTTTTCCTTTCTTTCTTTCTGGAATTCTGGTTATACGAGACCGTGTGGCTGTGCACCACATGGTCTTAAACTGTTTTGTTTACCCCATTCTTGTTTGTGACTGATTTTGGATATTTTTCTTATAGTCTGTCTGCGGGCCCATGAAACCTGTTTTCCTGTGCCTTATTCTGCTCTGAAAAACCATCTCACAAGTTCATAATTACGGATATAGTTCCCTTATCTCTGGTTTTACTTTGCATGGTTTTGATTACTTGTGGTCAGTGGCAGTTGAAAAATACTAAGTGGGACTTGATGCCCAGCAACTCCTCTCTAAAGAGTAAAGAAAATTCCAGAAATAATTCATGGTTTTTAAATCACATGCTGTTGTAAGTAGCATGATGGTATCTTGAATTATTCAGTTTCATAATATCTGGGTTATGAATCATCCCTATATCCAGCGTATCCACACAGTATACATGGCTTCTCTATTAGTCATGTAATAGTTGATTATCAGGTTATCAGATCATCATATCAACTGTTATAGTACCAAAGTGTTTGTGTTCAAGTAACATAGAGGGTTTGATACTATCCAGGATTTCAGGCATCCACTGGAGGTCTTAAGACATGTCTTTCATGGATAAGGGGAACTGCTGTATTTAATTTTCAATTCCAGAATATCTACTTTTTAAATAGATTATATCAAAATTGCTTCATTTCATCCATTTTACTTTTCTCTGAATCTATTTCAAGTTCTTCCTGTCTAGCTTTAATATTTGATTACCTGTGAGTGTACCTAATTTTCTGGTTTTTTTCTTGATTGCCTGCCACATTATTTGACTTCTTTGGATGTCTCTTACCGGGTTTATTTTCTGTACTCAGATTAGACTGACATTGTATGTAAAAAAGCTATTTTCTTTCAGATGATGTTATTTTCTTCTGGATTGGTTTATTGTTTGCTATGTTTGTTTACATGAGGTGTTGATATCTCAGTATGATCAGAGATTAAATAGACTACCCTCTCTGCTGGCATTCTGTGTTCTAAATATTAGACAGTGGGATATTTATTTTTCTCTTTTGACCCAGGCTTGCTTTCTTCAGTGCCCCATACCTGAAGAGATGTCCCACTTGGAAATGTTTGGGGCTTTCCTAGATTCTAGTGTGTCATTCCAGACCATGTAGACATCAGAAGCCCAGCTCGTTCCTCTGCCAAGCTCCGTCCTTACTCAGACTCAAACTGTGCAAAAGCACTCATGGGAGAAAATGTCAGTGGTCTCCGCTCACCTTGTATCTCTGGATTTTAGTTCATCTAGTCCTCATTACTTCTACTATTTTCTTATGTTAGTCTAGTCTTTGAAGATAGATTTGCCCCTATTTTGTATCTTACTTTAAGGAAGTGGAAACTAGGAGTTTTATCTTTACAAAAATGAGATAATTTTAATAGTGTTTATATGTGCATTGTGATGTTTTGAATAAATTTATCTATATTGCATATCAATATAGATAGACATATTTTATTTTCTTTCTGATAAAATATTTTATCAAAATATACCCTAGACCAGGGGTCAGCAAACAATGACTGGCCCATGGACCAAATCTGGTCCAATTCCTGCTTTTATATAGCCTGTGAGCTAAGAATGTTCTTTTACCTTTTAAAAGATTGAAGAGGGCTTTATAACACATACAATTAAGCAAACTATGGATTTCACTGTTCAGAAATAAAATTTTCTTGCAATAAAACCACACTCATCTGTTCATGTGTTTTCTCTGGTTCCTTTCATGCTATGATGGTTGAGTAATTATCTCAGATTGTACAGCACTCAATGCATAACACATTTACTCTCTGGCCCTTTCAAGAAAAATGTGCCTATTTCTGATTCAGATTTTAAGCTCTGGAAGTGTTTACTTTTCATTACACAGTAAAATTACGTAAAAGACTGAAAGCTTTTTATCCCGTAAGTTCTGTGAATTTGGATTTATCAGACTGTTAGCATTTTAGAATTAGAAGGAATCTGAGTGATAATCTTTTTCATATCTTTGGCAAACAAATTTGAGTGAGACTTTCAAATTGTGATTAATTTCTGTTTTGTTAGAAAAAAAGACAATAAAGATAAACTATTACTTCTGAACGACTTGCAAAACTCATTTGTTTTTATAGTGCAGTAGTATTTGATTTTCCTTAAATAACGAAACTGTGAAGAACATTTCTTCTTTACATTTTTGTTTGTTTGTTTTGTGAGACAGGGTTTCAGTTTGCAGTTCAAGCTGGCCTTGAACTCATTACATAGCCCAGGTTGGCCTCAAACTCGTGGCAATCCTCCTGCCTCCTGAGTGCTAGGATTATCCGTGTGTGCCACCATACCCAACCTCTTCTTTGGAATTTTAAAAATCATTATTTTAAAATAAATGTTTAAAGTATTTCAGTAGCTTTTTATCTTTCATTTTTAAAATAATCCTTTCGAATGTCATTGGTAAGAAGGTCTTCTTATAAAAGTCTAATAGAGCCAATTTCAGACAATCTTCATTAAGCATCTATTGATTTAGGATATGTGCTAAATCAGTTTTGGTATATGTGCTGCCAAAGTGAGCACTGATTTAGGATCTAAAGTCCTAAATCATCAGAAATTCCAAGGTGAGTTGTTAGTGTATAGGACTGATTTCTAGATTTTTATTTTCTACTAACCTTATATATCATGAAAAATTTACTATTTCTCAAACATAACCAATTAGTGTATGCAAAATAATTCCTTGCATACCCTTTAACAGACATTAACAGCTAAATATCCTCTAAATGCTTGGGTATGTGTATGTATCTATCCTTGGTCCCTGGTTATTTTACTCTCTGGGTGAGGGATGTAGTTACAGTTTTGAACCTTCTCATTTTCTCCTCTTCCTCTTTCCCCTCTTATTTTCTCTTTCTCTCAAACTACTATTGAGTATGATGTTCCAAGCACTTTTCTGGACACAGAAGGTAGAGCATTGATCAAGACAGATGTGGCCTCAGTTCTGTTGCAGCTTGTAGTTTGGTAGGGGAGTGATTCACTAAACCACAACCACAATTATAGGTCATGAGACAAAAATTATACAACAAATTATGAAACAAAGGTATAAGATGAATTAATATTAAAATTGAGATGGAGTAGATTTAAAGGGGGGATTGTGAAGTGCTACGTACATGTACTGAGTCCCTGTGAGACTGTGATCATCATGTACTATAAACGTGTAAAAAATATTATATGTGAATATATATATCTGAATGAATTAATGAAGGGATTCAAGAGATAAAGGGTAGGGGAAGGGAAAGAGAATTAAAAAAAGAGTTAAGAAATGTCATGTACATGTACCGACTCTCCATGATAATGTAATTATTATGTACTACAAACATGTACCAGTAAAAACAAAAAGATAAGTTGAGAATGCGTATTAGGGAAATTTATCCAGTCTGTAGAAACAGGAACTTTACTGAGTGACACTGGGACCTCAGAGATGAGTGTGGGTAGCAGGAGATACAAGAGAGAATTTCAGGCAAGGGGAAACATTTTTGGGAAAGCCCCAAAGAAGCTCAACAGCATTACACAGCTGACGGAATGTCCTCGTGGTTAAAGATGATTTAAAAAGAAGTAAAACAGTAGAGTGGAATACACACTGAAGCATGAGAGCCTGGCTGAAGTCAGATAGTAGAATATCTTTTAAGCCATGTCAATGCTTTTGGATTTAAGAGAATTGAGAAGATACTGAATTTTAAGAGGGGGAGTTACACAGTTATATTTGTGCTTGTAAAAGGTGTCCTGGGTTCTTTTGTGAAGAAGGATTGAAGGGGCATAAATGTGGATGTGCAGAACCTGATTTAAGATACTTTGAGGGTGGTGTTGGTGAAAGATGATGGTAACTTGTTAGTGTAGATGCAGTACAGATGCTATGAACAGAATCAAAGAACTATTTTTGAGATATAGCTGCCAAGATTTTGTGACCATTTTAATTTGAGCAAAGAAACCTAAGTATCAAGGATAAAGTTTTCATATGCTCATTGCTTATGTCCATCTTATTGAAATTTAGTATTTTGAACTCAAGAATTATCAGAATAGAAGCTGGTTTTTCACTAAAACAAATTAACCATCTACCTAATTTCCTTACTTTAGGGAATGTGCCATCTCTACCTCTAGGTGACCAGGGCTTAAAATTTCTTTTGTCAGTACTTCCACCAAATTAGTTAGGTCTTAGGGACTTGACCGCTTTAGCATCTAGAATTGTCATCTTTGCCATTGCCATCATCATCACATCATCATCTTGTCCTTTCCATTCTCTTTCTCCTCTTTTGTCTTTATTATAGTAGTAACAGTCTCTTGCTATAGCATTTAACTGTACTTCCTGCTCAGGTCTCAGCTCCTCCAGGGCAAGAACCCGGCTTTTCATTTTGTATGTTAAATTACCTAGTAGTAGTATACATGACAGCACAGTGAACATAAAAATATTAAATGAAATGAAAATGTTTTTGTTGACTCTTAATCATTCAGGGACTTTTTTTTAAAAAAAATAATTCAACCTTAGGGTCATGAGACAATGAAAACTGGTTTCTGAAGATGCAAAGTGTATGACTTCAGGATTTTCCCTATACTAATTTAGTAAAAAGTGACTCTTAAGCACAGTGCATGATAGCCCTCACTAGGACAAAGAGCATTTCTTTTTTTCCTGGAAAACGAACATAGCTGATCTTTATTAACAGTCGCCAATGTTGAATAAAGTTTAAGAAAACTTCATTTGATACCTTTTTATGTTTTATTTTTATAAAAGTTATTGTAGCATTCAAAATTTTATAATTATTATTTAGTATGTGTTTCCTAGCTATATAATATTGTTACCTTCTCAATAACTACTTTATATGTTAGCGTCTTATATGCAGAGTATATTTTTATAGAGAGTTTATAAGAAATACTCAAATATCTATTATGGAAATTCCTATTTTTAATAGTTTTATATATCCTGATATGAACATTCATAATTATTTTTTCCACTTTTAAAAATTTTTAGGAATAAGAAAACTTTAAATAAGAAGAAGTTGAAAAGAAAACAGAAGAGCAAATCAAAAGTGAAGACAAGAAGCAAGGTAAAGCTTATGGCAATTTGTAAGAATTAAAGACCTTTTCATACAGTAATTTGAATAAAAATGCCAAAATTTAAAAGATACGAGTATAACTAGCAAACCATTTGTCCTAGTTACTTTCTCTTTGCTAAGACACAATACCTGGCACCCACAACTCCGAGGTGGAAAGGTTTATTTTGGATCACAGTTTGTAGAGGTTTCAGTCCATCATAATCAGCTGGCTCCAAGGCAGGGTGGCCTGGCAGAGGAAACACACCTCATAGCATGGCAGCAGAAGGCAGAGAGAAAGAGTGTAAGGAGTAGAGAAGAGATAAACCCTTCCAGGCTGTGCTCCCAGTGACCTGCTTCTTCTGACCAAATCCCACCTCCTAAGGGTAAATCAGCTATAAACTCATCAGTGGACTAATCCACTAATGATTGTTGTACCTACATGATCTGATCACCTCCCAGGAGCCCTGCTTATGAGTACATGAGGCTTTAGTGGGACATTCATATAAACCATAATACTATTCTGTTACTATATGTTAATTTTGTAAATGCCCCTTATCATTTGGTTCTGCCTTTAGTTTCATCTTTAGTATGTTTCTCTAGTATGTAACCTGGAAGTTACTATTTGGGTGTTGAAAATTATTAATTTTTATCTTTGATGTATCCTTTGAGGGAACATATCCATTATTCTTGTTTTTTCACTCTTGACCCCATGTAATAGAAACAATAAAATTGACTTTTATATAAAATAAAAACCTAAGTTGGGACTTAGGTTTGGGTTCATTATATGCTTTTCTTGACATGAATTAAGGGGATTCTTGGTGTGTCTGTATTGTTCTGAGCTTCTTTTGATAGTGGCTGTGCAAAAGAAAAGGAAATACGGAATATTTGAATTAGAGGGGACCTCAGAGATCAAGAATCTCTTTTTCTGCCTAATATAAAGTCTTGTCTATGAAGTCCATCTGCTTTTTTTCTTAAACATTTGCAATGATCAGTCTACATACTATATAAAAGAGTTCTTTTGATTAAACAGCAGTACTGAGAAACCTAGACAGGAGAACAAGAAGACTTGTAACTATGGTCTCTGAACAGCTCCACTTTAGGTTAGAGAAACATCAGTTTAGCTGGGTCTATATATCATATTTAAGTTTTAGAGGCAAATATTTACTGGCCTTTTTAATTAGTGTTTTTGCTGTTGTAAACTAGTGAGATCTACTTTGAAATAGTGAACTTAAAAGAACCGGGGGATGAAATTCATTTCTTGGCTGTATCTTGAAACAGATAGATGCAGGGATTAAATAATGTCATTAAATCATTGTCTCCATATCTTGCCCTTGCTTTCCTCTGAATGTGGGTTTGTTTCCTGTGGCTGAGGGCTGAACCTGTTCTCACCCTCAGCCTTGTTTTCTTTGAGCAAGAGGCAGCCTTTTTTACTAGTTCTAGCAGAAAATCTTGGGTGGGATTTTTTTTTTCAGTACCGAGGATAGAACCCAGGGCCTTCACAGAGCTTTATCTCTGGCCCTTTATTATTTTTTATTTTGAGACAGGGTTTTGCCAAGTCTTTTAAATTGCCTAAGCTGGGTTTAAAGTTGTAATTCTCCTATCTCAGCCTTCCAAAGTGCTGGAATTGCAGGCATGCGCCAACACTCCTGGCCTGGGACAGGATTTTTGATTGAATTGTGTAATTCACTTTGCCCAGAGCGTTGGAGTATTTTGTTTAGACTCAGTTGTATTTGAAACCCTGTGACCAGCAATGGTGAGCAGATGATGCAGAATGGGGAATGCGGAGGGATGTTTACCTCCAGGACAGTGTTGTTAAGTGGGCAGATAAATAATAGGTGTTCACTGTATGACCTCTCATTACTTCTGCTTTTAGAATAGAAAAGGGAGGTAGAGAACTGACTTAATACATAAACACCTCAAACAAATGCATTCAGATTTCTAGCCTCTACCCTTTTGATACTGTGTCCAAAGTCAGTATAGAAATCTTTGACATCTTTTGAAGTTCTCTGAAGGTTCCATTTGGTGATTTTCCTAAAGTAGCATATGATATCCAGGAAGAGATGGAAAGTCAAGGTCTTTTTATACTTCTTTAGTTCACCTCTAACTAGGTTTGCGCTCCTAGTAATTCAAGGTTTTTCTTGCCATCGGTGTTTATATCTTCTTTTTAGGAGTATCTTGAGAAAGAGTGATATAAATAAATTCATTCCCTTATTCCCCAAACATGAGTTGCCTCCTGACTGTATGCAGGCATTTTGCTAGATGTTTGGGATACAATGATGAATCAAAGCATTTCCTGCTCACAGTAAGCTTATGATATAGTAAAAGCTCCTTGCCCTCTGTTACTATTTCCAGATTATGGTGTCTCCTTATCCTCTGTTACTATTTCCAGATTATTTTTCATGTACTCTTTTTTATTTTAAAAAGTGCCATTTTGAATATTTTATATCTTTATTATTGTCACTGATCCCTCTTCTTCATTCATCAGCCAACTCCTTTACTTACTTTCATTTTCTAATCTGATTTAGATATCATGGATTTTCTTTTTTGAAAAATTCTTAATGTACTGGTTCCCTGTAGCTGCTAAAACAAATTATATGAACTCAGTGGCTTAAAAATAACACACGTTATCTGGAAGTCTGAAGTCTAAACCAAATCTCCTTGGGCTAACATCAAGGTACCAGCAAGCCTGCATTCCTTCTGGAGACTCTAGGGATGGCATCCCTTGCCTTTTCAGCTACTAGAGACTGCCTGCATTCCGTGGATTGTGGTCCCTTTCCTTTATCAGAGTCACCAGTGGTTTGTACAGGTTTTTCATGCTGTATCTCTGTGTTTTCTCATGTCCTGCCTCCTCTCACTATCCTATTCTTTTTATTACTCCTGGAGAAGGTTGTACACCATGCCAAGCTATTCCACGCTGGGCAGCTAGCCATTGCTGTGCCACATCATGCCATGCTATGCCAGAACACATAACTCCCGGTGATCCTAAACCCGGCGTTCGTCGGTAAAAGAACCAAAGACGTGGTTTAAAATAAAAGAAAACAGTTTATTTGAAGGTGGGGAAAGGGGAAAGAGAGAGAGAGAGAACAGAAGACATGGTAGACAGCTACTCTGGACAAGTAGGGAGCATTTGAAAGTGAGTAACTCAATGAATTTCTTGTCTGTAGCTCCTTTTTTTGAGACCCTTGTTCCATGTAGGATCCTGGAATCTGACTGGCTTCTTGGCTTGTCTTTCATCTTAATTTTGGATTTCTTCAGGTCATATGTAGTCATATGACTTTTCTGTTGTTCAGTGACGGCATGGCTTATGGGTGGCAGGCTTAAAGACAAGTTATTTAGATTTAAATATTAAGTAAAGGAATACATTGATCATGCTACTTGGGACCTCCCTAACCTTAGTTTCTTTGCCTTCATCTTTCTGATTGCCCAAGGCAGAGGCCTCCACCTTAGTAAGTTTCTCCATTAACCTCTGACAAAGCTCAACAGGCCTTCATCCTACCTTTTTCCTACCCACAGGTCCCCTGTAACTACATGGTGTTTGACTTACAAGGACCTTAGTGAATATACTGGGTCCATCCAGATAATCCAGCATAACCTCCCCATTGCAAGATCCTTAATTATGTGATATCTGCAGAGTCCCTTTTGCCATGTAAGATTTCATATTCACAGCTTCTGGGGATTCGGGTGTAGATGTTTTTGGAGGCCATTATTCTGCCTATCATACCTCTGTTGTATATTTGTTGTATTTACCTGACAAAACTGAATCTTACATAAATCAATTGTTTTCTGTTTCCCTGCATGTGCTGTTGAAGGGAGTTAAACCAGAGTAAATTGATAATAATAGACATTGATGATCACCAGTCTTAAATAGAACTGTCATAGCCAGACTGTTTTATTTTTGTCAGATTCTTCTATTTTTCCATTGTGACTATTTCAGACCTTTGCCATTTCTTCACACTTCTGCTAAGTCTTGTCCTCTACATATGACTTCACTTTCTTATAGGAGAAATCAAATCTATTACACAGAAAACTTCCTCATGATCCTGATATCATATGTGTCTATCTTAGGTTTCTTAACAGGAGAGCCTGAGACAGGTACAGTATTTAAAATGTGCAATTTAATGAGTTTCAAAAATAACATATATGCATGAAACTACTACTAAAGTCAAGATTCAGAACATTTTCATCATCTCCAAGGGTTTTCTCATCTTCTGCTAACTTCTATCTCTGTCTGCCACCCTTGCTGTAGACAGCTAGGGATTTATTGTCTGTCACTGTAGATTAGTTCTCATTTTCTAGAATTTAATATAAATTTGTTTATACTGTGCTTTTTTATATCTGCCTTCTTTCCCTCAACATACTAGGTTGTGTTCATACTGATTTATATATCAATGTCTCATTTCTTTTTTTATTATTATCTCGTTGTGTGAGTATGTCACAATTTGTTGACCCATTCACCCACTGATGGACATTTTGGTGATGTTTCCAGTTTTTGACTATTACAAATAAAGCTGTTATGAAGCCTCATGTATTAGTTTTAGTGTGGATACGTACTTTCATTTTTCTTGAGTGAATACCTAGAAGTAGAATATGTACGTGGTATTTTCTTTGGGGATTTTCCATGAAGGCTCGTAAGACTCAAAGGCACTTTATGGCCAAGGTTTATGACAACAAAGGATAAGCAAAGGATAACAAAGAGTAAGCAACAGGAAAAAGATGTGTATTAGTGGTGTGTAAGGAGTTACAACAAACTTCCTAGTTCTTCCTTGTCTGAGCACACAGAGTATGCTTTCTCTCTGGCAAACGACGGGGAGAGTATAGAATATCTCTACCTAGTTAAGTCTTAGGAACTGAGACTTTTTGTAAGTCAGGACACGTAGACATTTGTCCTGCTAAACAACCAGCCATGACAAGTGAAACTCAGTATATATCATCAGTCTTGATGTTTGTGCAAAGCAGTCTGACAAGCCAGGAGCTGTGGTCCATTGCTTCACATGTTTATAACAGAATCATTAATCATTACCATAAAGGAAACTAAATTCCACATTTTCAAGGGTTGCCTAAGGCCAATTATAGTTTCCTTGGAAAAATACAAGGAGTAAGGAATTTTACCTACAGTGTTAGCTCGCTCTTCATAAGTGGCATGGTAAATATATGTTTTGTTTTTAAGAAACTGAAAAACTTTGTCTCCAAAAGATTATTTTATAGTCCCATGTAACAAACCCAGTTGCTTCATATCTTTGCAAAGGCATAGTACTACTGTATTAGCTTTTTAAATTTTAGTCACAATAATTGAGATTTTTTTTAAAAAATAGAGATTTTTCACTGTAGTTTTTAGCTTGCTATTTTCTCTAATGACTAAAGACATGAACTTTTTTTTTTTTACTGCAAAATGTCTGTTCAGAACTTGCTTTTTTTTTTTTTGTTTGTGGTACCTGGGGGTTGAACCCAGGTCCTTTGCACTGAGCTACATCCCCAGCCCTTACTTCGTGTTTCATTTTTGAGGAAGGATTGCACTGAGTCACTAAGTTGCTGAGTCTGGGCTCAAAGTTGTAATGCTTTCTATCTCAGGCTCCCAAAGTGCTGAGATCACAGGCATATGGAACGTGGCTTTGCCTCCTTTTTGTATAATCATTTTCTTATTATTGATTTGTTTTTATATATTCTAGATGTAAGTCCTTTGTCAGATATGTATATTTCAAGAAATTTCTCCTGTTCTGTGGCTTGCTTTTTTCTTTATAGTGCTTTAGAAAAACAAAGTTTTGATTTTTTTCTTTATATGATTGATGTATTTTATGTCCTAGGAAATCATTATCTACCCTAAGGTTGTAAAGATCATCTTCTGTAGAGTTCTAGGGAGTTTATAATTTTATCTAATATGTTTAGGTATATGGTCTATTTCAAGATAATTTTGGTTTTAAGGGTTGATATTAATTTTTTTCTTACATTGGTATTAATTGATCAAGCACCTTTTATTTAAAAAGCTTTGTTTTCTCCATTGAATTATCTTAGCATCTTTGTAAATAATGATTTGACCATATTTGTTTCAGTCTGTTTCTGGACTCTGTTTTGTTTAGTTGATCTGTGTGACTGTCTTTGTACTGATACCACACTATTTGCTTTATATAGTAATTGTTGAAATCAGGTAGTATGTCTTCTTACTTCGGTCTATTTTTCTAAAATTGCTTTAGCTACTTCTATAATTTAGGTGTTAAATGTCCCCCAAAAGCTCATGTGTTAAAGGCTTGGTTCCCAGGATGGTACTGTTGGGAGGTGGTAGAATAAGTGAGAGGAGGGGTTATGGTGGGAGGTTCTTAGGTGACAGGGAATATGTCCTTAAAGAGTATTGTGGGACTGTGGGACTTTCTTGTTTCCTGGCCATGGAGTGAGAGGTTTTATTATACCACATGCTCCTGTCATGATGTTCTACCTTGCCACAGGTCCAAAAGCAAGGGGCCAATTGATTGTGGACCAGAACCTCCCAGAAAAAAACCTTTTGTGTTGATAAGTTGATTATCTCAGGTATTGTTATAGCAATGGAGGCAGACTAAAACAGCTTAGCTACTTTAGGTACTTTACATTTCTATATAAATCATAGGATCGGCTTGTCAATTTCCATTTAGAAAAATCTCTAGACTTCTGTTGGGATTACATTGAATTTATTAAGTTTGGAGAGAATTGTCATTTTAATGTTATTGAATCTTCCAGTCCATTGTTCCATTTCATGAGCATGGTATATCTGTTCATTTATTTAGGTCTTCTTTAATTTCACTTAGCCACTTTTTTTTAGTTTTCAGTATACTGTATAAGGCTTGCAAAATATTTTATTACATTTATGTATAATTACATTTTTATATTATCTTAAGTGCAGTTTTTAAAATTAGTTTGTTTTGAGATGATTATAGTGTAAATGTGGTTGTAAGAAATGGAAGCCAACATTGGTACAACCTACTTTCTTATTCAGATTTCATCAATTTCTTATGTATCATTTGTATGTTTATATGTTTTTAGTTCTATGTAATTTCATCACATGTATGACCATTATTACAGTCAAGATACATAGAATAGTTCCATCGCAAAGACCCTTTTTGCTACATCTTTATCATAAAGATTCTTTGTACTCACAGCTATCTCTTCCCACTTTCTCCCTTAGCCTCTCACAACTCCTAAGTCTGTTCTGCATCTCTGTGGTTTTACAATTTCAAGGATGTTAACTAAAAGGAAATGAACTATATGCAATCTCTTGGGATTGGCTGTTTTAAAGTTGGTATAATTCAACTTGTTGTATATATTAATAACCGACTCCTTTATATTGCTGAGTTAGTATTTCATACTCTGAATATACCACAGTTTATTTAACCATTCACCCACTGGAAGACATCTGAATCGTTTATAGTTTTTGGCTATTTTTGAATGAGGGTATAATGAACATTCATGTCTAGCTTTTTTTGGTAGACATAAGATTTTATTTCTCTGGTTTACATGTCCAAGAGTGCAATTACTGGATTATATTGTAGGCATATGTTTAGCTTTATGAGAAATTGCCATACTTTTTTCCATATCGCAGTGTATGCATGATCCAGTTTCTCTGCATCTTTACCAGCATTTGGGGTTGGCACCGTTTTTTTTCATTTGTTTTGTTTTGGTTTTTGTTCTGTTTTGTTTTCCATTCTGATAGTCATGTAATGTATCTCATTTTAATTTGCGTTTTTCTAATGGTTAATAATGCTGAACTTATTTTCATGTGCTTTTTTTACCTTCTCAGTCTTCTTTGGAGATGTCTTTGGCCTCTTTCTACTTGGAGTCTTTGTTTTTGCTGTTGAGTTTTGAAAATTTTTTTACATGTTCTGGATACTGGTCCTTTGTTAGATATGTGGTTTGCAAGTATTATGTCAATTTCTGTGACTTTCATGTTATCATTTTTAAAACGATTCTTTCAGCTGTTCATTCCAGTAGTACATGGATGTGCTACTGACTTTTAGTATACAGATCTTGTGTGCTGTAACTTTGCCAGATGAGCCCATCATCTCTAGTAGGTTTTTGTTGTAGATTACTTAAGATTCTGTAACTTATTTTCTTTCTAATAATGCCATTTTTTTCCTTTTTTTCCTTTGGCATAGTGTATTGGATAAGGTATCTAGTGCAATGTTGAACTGAGTTAATGGGAGTAGATATATTTGCTTTATTTTGCAATCTCAGGAGCAAGGCATTAAGTCTATTGTCATGTTAGTGGTGAGTATTTTGTAAATAAATACCCTTATCAAGTTGAGGAAATTCCCTTCTGAATTTGCTCAGATTTTTATCACAAGTTAGTAACATATTTGTCATATGCTTTTTTCCCATATTTATTTGTACTATCTTATGGTTTTTAATCTACTGTTTTTGTTTGAATGGGGCAATAGACTGATGCTTTTACGATGTTATGTCAGCATTGTTCCTGGTTTAGAGACCAACTGGTCATGATGTATCACTCTTACATATTGTCAGATTTGCGTTGCTGATATCTGCTTGTTTTAGTCTCTCTGACAGATACACCAATTTAACACATTTTTAATGAATTATTCCTTCCTACCTCCCAGCTCTTTAAGGGAGAAGGTTGGAATTTCGAAACCAAGCGTTGTTGATGCTTAAGGTATCATTTATCTTAGGTACTTCTTGGACATTCTCTAATTATTAAAACTTGAGTTTGTAAAAGTATTTGTAAAATATAATGTTTCCTTATAGTAGTTGCTGTCGTATGAGTGAAATACTGGGCACAAAAGAAAAATTACTTAATTTTAACAAATTAACAAGGATTTGATATTTAGCCATTATCCAAGTTTATTGCCAAAGGAGATTAGAGAAGCCTATGTCCATCCTTGTAGTTTTCTTGGTGTTATTCTTACTTGAAGAGAATGAAATTAGATGAGATGATGGAAATAAAAGGTTTTTCCTAGTCTGAATTTCTGTATAAATCTCTATGTCTACTTTTAAAATAATTCAGAATGTAGTTCAGCATTCATAGTAGGTTATCATCTTACTTTCTCACTACTGGGCCATACTATCTGACACCCACAACTTAAAGGAAGAGAGGTTTATTTTGGGTATGCTTTTAGTTTGTAGTCACAGGCTTCAAGGCAGGAAGGCATTGTGGAAGGGTCTGGGTAGAGGAAAGCTGACCACATCATAGGATCCAGGAAACAGAGGATGAAGAGAGGAGGTAGGGAGAAGGAAATATGCCCCTCTAGATCATGCTCCCAATGACCTGCCTTTTCTGATCCGGCCCTACATCCGAACAGCACATTTAGCTATAAACTCCTGTAATCTAATCACCTCTTCAAAGCCCCACTTTATGATCACATAAAGCTTTGGGGAATATCTAGGTATAAACCATAACAATTTATTAAGACTCTACAACATGTCTAATGTCCCCTAAAAGGGCATTAAATTCCTATCATGGGAGTAAAAGAATATTTCTGTTAAATTCTTTGCCTGACCTTTTCAGCCTTTGTCAGGTTAGTAATGCTGTATTACTCAAAAGTAATGAAGTGTATTAGAAAAGATGAGTTAGTAGAAATTGAGTCAACAGACTTAGACTCTTTGTTATGTGACTTGTGCAAGAAGTTTACTTGTCCACACTTTATTTTTTTATTTAAAATGGAAACTGATGATGATGGAAAAGAATGTGAAATGGAAATATTTTGTCTTATATTTTAGTCTGAAAACTTGGAGAATACAGTAATCATACCAGATATCAAACTACATAGCAATCCTTCTGCTTTCAATATTTACTGTAATGTACGCCATTGCGTTCTGGAATGGCAGAAAAAAGAAACAACACTGGCAGCTGCATCTAAGAATTCTGTGCAGAGTGGAGAATCAGATAGTGATGAAGAAGAGGAATCCAAAGAGCCCCCAATCAAACTTCCAAAGGTAAGCCACGAAATCTTATTTAGATGTATAGTCTACAGGTATTTGGGGTATAGTACATGCAGTATGTATGTGGTCCTGAAATGCTATGCTTTATATAAAATTGCCTATTAAAAATAACCAGGCTTCTGGAGCCAGTATTCTGGCTCCCCTTGCCTAGCGAGAAAATCACATGTGGACCAATCCAATTCTATACCATTTGGATGTCACTCCTTATTACCAGAAGTATATAAGCAAGTTGTTATAGAAACATGTATTCTAGTAGAACAAGCTCTTCTTAATGTACTCTTCTATTTAAATCTTGGTGTATATTTTTTCAGTGTAGTAGGTGTGGTGAATATTTCTTTTTTTTTTTTAACCAAGAACATGTATTGATACATTGTACATATAATGATCACATTCATCATATTTGTTTTGTACCTGTACATGGTGCATCTTGGTTCTCCCCCCTCTTCCCCACCCCCCCGCTCTGTTCCCTCCATCCCTATTTACAGCAGGTTTATTCACATTTCTCCATGATTTCCCTTTTCCCTTTCTTTCCATTTTTTCCCTTCCTGCTTTTCCTCCTTCTCTCTTTCTAGTTCTCCTCTCCTTTGTATATTATCTTCCTTTTATGTAATATCTATTACACCTCTTTGTCCTTATTTACAGTTATGGTTTTTCATATCAGAGAAACAATGATGTGTACTCATGAGTGTCTGATTTATTTCACTTAATAGAATGTTCTCAAGGAACATCCATTTACATACAAATGACTCTAGTTTATCCTTCTTTATGGTGATGTAGTACTCCATTGTGTAGAAAAGCCACATTTTCTTTAGCCATTCATTGATTGTTAGGCATTTAGGCTACTTCCAAGACTTAGCTATTACAGATTGTGTTGCTATAAACGGTTGTGCATATATCCCTGTGGTATGATGATTTTAATTCTTCTGGGAAGATCCCCAGTAGGGGAATAGATGGATCAAATGGAACCTCTAGTTGTAGTTTTTTGAGGAATCTCCATATTGATTTCCACAGTGGCTAGACCAGTCTGCATTCCCACCAACAGTGGAGGAGTGTCCTTTTTCCCCACAGCCCCGCCAGCATTTGTTGTTGTTTGATTTTTTCATAAACACAGTTCTTTCTGGAGTGAGGTGGAATTTTAATGTTGTTTTGATTTGCATCTCTCAAATGACTAATGATGTTGAACACTTTTTCATATATTTATTTGCCATTTTTATTTCTTCGTCTGAGAAATGTTTATTCATTTCAGTTGCCCATTTTTTGATTGGGTCTTTAAATTTGGGAGGTTTAATTTTTTTGAGTTCTTTGTATATTCTGGATGTTAGAACTTTGTCTGATGGATAGTTAGCAAAAATTTCTTCACACTCTGTGGCTCTTCACCCTGCTCTATTGGTGATTTCTTTTTCTGTGCAAAAGCTTTTTAATAGCATGTGGTCCCAAACACTGATTCTTTGTATCGTTTCCCATGCAGTCTGGGTTCTCTTCCTAAATTTTTTTCCCTACCCCTGTGTCTTCAAGGGTTCTTCTATTCTATTCTCCAGTAAATTTAGTGTTTCTCTTTTAATGTTTAGATCTTTGACCCACTTTGATCTTAGTTTAATACATGGTGAGAGACATGTATCTAGTTTTAGTTTTCGGCATGTGGCAAGCCAATTTGTCCAGCACTATTTGTTAAAGAGGCTATCTTTCTTCCAGTGAGGGTGTTTGGCTCCTTTGTCGAAGATGAGGTATTTGAGTGTGTTTGGAGTTGTTTCTGCATCCTCCACTCTATTGCATTGATCCTCAGGTCTGTCTATTTGCCAGTACCATGCTGTTTTTATCACTGTTGCTTTATAGTATGGTTTTAGATCGGGGACTGTGATGCCCCCTGCCTTTCCCCTGTTGCTTAGGATTGTTTTTGCTATTCTTGGTCTCTTCTGGTTCCAGATGAAATTCATGATTGTCTTTTCGAATTCTTTGAAGTATGTTAGTGGTATCTTGATTGGCATTGCATTAAATCTGTATAGTAATTTAGGAAGTATAGCCATTTTCACTATGTTGGTTCTTCCTACCCAGGAACATGGGATATCTTTCTATTTTCTGATATCCCTTTCAATTTCTTTCTTTAGAGTGCTGTAGTTTTCGATGTAAAGATCTTTTACTTCCTTTGTTAGATTCCTAGGGTTTTTTTTGTTTTGTTTTGTTTTTTGTGCAATTGTGAAAGGTATATCTTCTGTTACTTCTTTTTCAGTGGGTTAGTTGTTTGTGTATAGGAATGCTATTAACCTTTGGGTGTTGACTTTGTATCTGGCAAAACAACTGAATTTCGTTATTAAATCTAGAAGCTTTTTGGTGGAGTCTTCTATTAGAGTATCATGTCATCCGCAAATAATGATAGTTTAACTTCTTCCTTTCCTATCTTTATTTCTTTTATTTCTTTTTCTTGTGTAATTGCTCTGGCTAATGTTTCTAGAACTGTGTTGAATTATAGTGGTGATAGTGGGCAACCTTGTCTTGTTCCAGATTTTAGAGTGAAAGTTTCCAGTTTCCGACCATTTAGTGTGATGTTGGCTGTTGGTTTGTCATATATGGCTTTATCAGATTTAGATATACACCGTCTATTCCTATTTTCTGTAGTGTTTTTATCATGAGTGGGTGTTGGATTTTGTCAAATGTTTTTTCTGCATCTATTGAGATGATCATGTGATTTTTGTCTTTGACTTTGTTGATATGATGTGTTACATATATTGATTTACGTATGTTGAACCATGCCTGCATTCCTGGGATGAATCCTACTTGGTCATGATGTATAATCTTCTTGATAATTTGTTGTATTCTGTTGGCCAGTATCTTGTTGAGAATTTTTGCATCTATGTTCAATAGGGAGATTGGCCTGTAGTTCTCTTTTTCAGTTGGATCCTTTTCTGGTTTTAGTATTAGGGTAATGCTTGCTTCCAGAAATGATTTTGGAAGTACTGCTTCCTTTTCAATTTCATTAAAGAGTTTGAGGAATAGTGGTATTAGATCATTTTTGAATTTCTTATAGAATTCGGCTGTGACGCCGTCAGGACCTGGGCTTTTCTTTGTTGGTAGGTTTTTAATTACCTCTTCAATTTCAATGGCTGATATTGGTTTATTAAGTGTTTTTATCTCTTCTTGGTTTAGTTTTGGTAATTAATATGTTTCTAAGAAACTGTCCATTTCTTCCGTGTTTTCCATCTTGTTTCAGTATAGGTTCTTGAAGTAGGTGTTGATGATCCTTTGGATTTCTGGTGGGTCAGTTTCATTTTTTATTGCATAGATTTGGGTCTTTTCTTTCCTTTTTTGATAAGGTTGGTTAAGGATTTGTGTATTTTGTTTAGTCTTTCAAAGAACCAACTCTTTGATTCGTTGATTCTTTGTATTGTTTTCTTGGTCTCAATTGCCTTGATTTCAGCTCTGATCTTAATAATTTCCTCTTGTGTGTGATCTTTGGGTTTGATTTGTTCTTCTTTTTCTAGTTGTTTGAGGTTCAACATTAAGTTGCTTATTTGAACTTTTTCTGTCTTCTTGATGTGGGAGTTCAATGCGATAAACTTCCCCCCCAGCACTGTTTTCATTGTATCCCATAACTTTCAGTATGTTGTATTGTCATTATCATTTAACTGTATAGATTGCTTAATTTCTTCTTTAATTTCTTCTGTGACCCAACTGTTATTCAGAAGGATATTCCTTAGTTTCCATGTGTTTATGCGGTTCTTTTGGTTTCTGTTGCCATTGAATTCTAGTTTCATTGCACTGTGGTCCAATATTTCTAATAAATAGGTGAAAATATAAACATAGTTTAGAATGATGCCTCTAGGTGATTCATGCATATTGCTTTTTTTCTAAATACAAATATTTAAAATGCTTCCTGTATTCTAAAAGATTCATATGTTATCCTTCAGTGAAACTGATACCTTAAAACTATGCCTTGAAAACATTTGTCATATGTGGTCACGTTAATATTTTTTATTACTTGTAAATAGCAGCAAAGTTGGAACCCATGTTCCTGATCCGATTTCTCTCACACATTTTGTGATAGCTGTTCTCACATTTGCCAGTGTCTTTAGTTATACTGTCAGGGTTCTCACACCTTATTCTCAGCAGATGACTTGCTTTCTGTTTCACGGGGTAATAAAAGTTTTTTGAAGTTTGCATTCTTATGAGCTGTCTTTTCATGTTGGTGTCTTCTGCCTCAGACGTGAATATTTCTTCCCTTTCCTTTCTCTTCAGTGTTTTAACTGCACCTCTCTACCAGTGTCTTTCTTTAGTCTAGAACAAACATATTTATCTTTTCCCATAAACCCCTCCAGATAGATCATGGTGTCTAACTGCAATTCCTTATGCTTAATTAAGAGATGGTAAGGAAAAAAGATACAGTAAGGATGTAAAACTGCAGGACTCGTGTAATCTATTTTGGTAAGAGTACCATTCTGAATGCGGGTAAGTCACACTGAACTATGTTAATCATGATGCTTAAATTCACCACTGGGAAGGAAAACAAAAGCCCAGAGTAATCTGCATAGATATGCAGATGTCGAACAATACACTGTGGTACAGATTAAAATATATTGCCTAATTTGTAACTAATACTTAGGCTGTTTTTAAACCATCAAGATAAGTGAGTATCAAAGGCATAAAGTGTCAGGCATTCTTAACATTTTCTAGCATGATTAGCAGACTTAAAGGGGATCTTTCAAAGAAAACTAAAAGCCTGAGTGACTAATACTCAGTTTTCTATCATGAACTGAACTATCTGGAAATAGGATGTAGTAGTTAAGAATATGGGTTATGGAGCCAAATTACTTGGATTTAAACACCCACAATTAAAATACTGTGTGAACCCACAAATAAGTAAATTAGGAAAACACTATCATTCATAATAGCCTCAAAAATTAAATTCTTAGGAAATAACCTAAGAAAGCAAAAGACTTCTACGATGAATACTCCAGTTCCCCAAGAAAGGAGCTTGAAGAGGGCATCAAGAAATGGGGAGATATTCTCTGTTCCTGGATAGGTAGAGGTAATACCATGAAAATGGCTGTACTCCTAAAACTGATATATAGATTTAACACAATCCCAATCATAATACCAACAAGCATTCCTCAAAGAACTAGTAAAAACAATCCTAAAATTCATATGGAACAGCATTCGTCACAGAACTAGAAAAACAATCCTAAAATTTGTATGGAACCACTAAGAGACCCAGAATAACAAAAACAATTCTGATCTACAAGATTAGAATTAATCTACAATTCTTGATCTACAAGATGAAAGCAGGAGGCATCACAACCCCAGATTTTAAGTTGTATTTTAAGGCTACAGTGATTAAAAAAAAAAAAAAAAAAGCACGGTGCTGAACAAAAACAGACATGTGGATCACTGGAGTAGAATAGAGGATGCAGAAACAACCCCAGGCACATTCAGTCATCTGATCTTTGACAAAAACATGCTGGAGGAAAGATAGCTCTTTAGCAAATGCTACTGGGAAAGCTGGTTACACACATGCAAAAGATTGAGTCTAAACCTCTGTCTATCATCTTATACCAAAATCAAAATGAATCAAAGATTTAAGTGCTAAAACAGAAACAATTTGCTGGAAGATAAAATAGGTAAAACTTTTGAAGACATAGACATAAGTAAAGATATTCTAAACAGAACCCCAGATGCAAGAAGTTAACAGGTGGAGAATTCTCTGTTGTGATCATTGTGATCAAACTTATTGGTAGGTCTCAGTAGCACTCTGTTCCTCAGCAGCCAGTCAGAGTTGCCTATTTGTTGTTAAACTTTAAATTTATCAGAGAGACAACTCAGGAACCTATTCATTAAGCAGCCTTACTGTTTTCTGGCAAGGTTCAATAATTTCTGTTACTATAGGAAACATTTATATAAATGAACTAGCCAAAAATATCATCTGCGGAGAATCTTCTTAGAATTATGAAAAGTCTTTGCTAATAGTAAACAATCTTGAAGAGTGACAGAATGTAGTAGTTTCCCATTAGCTTGAGAACAGAACTCTACATTTGTACTTTAGGTTTCTGTTTCATGTAAGTTACATAAGCAGATGGAAATTTCAAGCATGTTTTAATTTTCTAATCCATTCCAGGAAAAGAAACTGATATGTCAAGTGAAAAATGTTATCACTGAATGTATTTGATCAATTGAAGTTCTATGCCAGTAGAGTTTGTAAAATCTTAGTTGTCATCAAGCCTGTTAGGATTTTAGATGATTTTCCTATAGACAATCCTACCTGTTATTTTGATTTCTCAGTTGTATTTATAATCATCAGGAACCTTACAGAATGATTATCAGAGTTGCATTTGATTTTCCTGGAACTCATTTCAACCTTGTCTGGAAAATACAGTTCTAAGTTGCTGTGTGTTTTTTTGTTTGTTTGTTTTGTTGTTGTTGTTGTTTTAGCACATAGATGAGTGAGTAATTAAATCAGTATGTATTGTATGCCCACCATGCGCCATACACTAGACTAGGCATCAGAGATGTTTCTTGTCCGCAGTGGGACCCCTGGTTAGTTGGAAATGGAAACAAAAATAGTCAGTTGCACTCTAATGTAATAAATATTATAGTAGGGTTCTAGACTAGTCCTCATTCATTTTCCCTATTAGATTATAAACTTTTAGAGCGCAAGGTTTAGTTGTATCTTCCTATCTTTTATAGTGATTTGCACAAAATAAGTGCTTTAGGAGATATTTATATAATATATGAATTAGTATAAAAATCTCAACAGAGAAAATATTCTTCCACTATCAAGTGCAGTAAAATTAATATTAGCTTTTTGAGGCATTTCTACTAGTCTTTATTCTTGTTGTCCTGGATATTAATCCCAGGGCTCCCCACATGCAACACAAGTGTTCTACAATTGAGATACATCCTCAGCCCTAATTAGTCTTATTTTAACTTTTTTTTTTTTTACTTAATTCTGCAACTAATTTACCTTACTACTTGCTGACAAGAGATCTTAAAAATCAGGTTTTTAAAATGTTGAGATTAACTGAGAAGTGGAACTTCATTGTTTAATGAGTCTTCTGAACATATCCTTACACCAGTTCATTACAATTTTCTCACAGTCTTTAATTATAGATTTACCTTTTTAGCTAAATTTAGTCAGATTCTTGGTTTCAATGAAGAATAATATAATTAAAGTAAAAGTACGATTAAGGTTAGCCTAGCAGTTTTTTTCTTTTCATGATCACTTTACAAGAAAAAGCAACACATGTAAATGATAATATGTTTATATCATTTTAGGAAGAGCTAAGGTGAAAGTGCCTTTTAAAGTTATTTCTATATTTATTTATTCATTTTTTGCTATATGTGCTCTTGTGTTTATGGTTATGATTAGTAGTTACCATGCTTAGTTTTACTTGAGTACAACTAAATGAACTGTGTAAATTAATACAATTTATTTCTTCTTGAATGACTGAAATCTACAGTAGTTCACTGTTGTAAATTGTTTTTGTAATGTCTTATTTTGGCTTCATTATACTAAAACTGCCTTTTAAATAGTGCCTTTAGTTTTGAGCCTTCCATGTAACAGTTGGCTTTTGAGAATCTTCACATTAAACACACTTTAAAAAAATACGTATATATATATTTTTTTTCTTTGCCTTTTAAGTATTGTAATGAAGTTTGATGTGTGCATAACTTGTACCAGCTAGAATGTCCAGAAAGTGTTACTGGCTTACATGTTATAAAACATAACTTTTTTACAATCTTAAATAGATTATTGAGGTTGGACTTTGTGAAGTGTTTGAATTAATCAAGGAGACACGATTTTCACATCCATCTCTGTGTCTGAGGAGTCTTCAAGCCCTGCTGAATGTGCTTCAGGGTCAGCAGCCAGAAGGCCTCCAGTCAGAGCCACCCGAGGTCCTAGGTAAGAGCTAGCTCATAGAGTAACGCCTTTAAAAGTGAATTGTTTCTCTCATAAACCAAGCACAACAGCCTGTGATGCAGTCTGTTTGGGTGCTGTCTCGGTTTGCGTTCAGTCTATTTGAGTACTGGAACAGCAGGGATATAAATTGTTGGGAGTCTTTCTGTTTCACTGTAGTTATAGTTCATGCACAGACATTCCTTGATTATTGTGACAGTGGAGAAAAAAACAAAACATAAATCACTGGACTCCAGAAATGATTTCCAAACCTTAAAATCACCATTAATTTAAGTCATTGTTTCAGCATTTGGCCTAATGTGGCTATCTTTTATTTCATCTAACTTCACTTGTTATTCCAGATTATTTTAAAAAGAAAAAAGAAAAGTTGTTACAATCAGGAAACAGTACAATTAGTTTCTAAAGAGAGAAGGGGCTATATCTTTTGTATTTATCACATATAAAAATCTCTTTATATTATGGAGACTGGTTTTGACTTAGTCTCATTTCATTAAAAATGTTGACTTTTTTTGAAGTACATAATTTTTAATTGGTTAATTGATTTTCCCTAAAGCTAACTATGGGGTTCCAGTCTAGAATTTTCTAGATCTTTCTGAGATGATAGGAAAATTCTCAGGAGTACTAGAACCCTTATTCTCATGCATTAGCATATATCTGAGTTATCTGGGCCTACCTGTGGAATTTCTCATTCAGTAGATTTGGGGCAGGTCTTAAGAATTCACATTTGGAAAAAGTTGTTGAGTGATCTTGATGCTGCTAGTTTGGGGACTACACTGTTGGTCTGTATTAGAGTTTGGTTCTTTTTTCTTTACTTGGCTATTGGGATTTTATTAGGCACACATGTTGAGAACCTAATTATATGTCAGAGCTTGCTTTTTGGGTCATGTATGATGATTTAGGTTTTCTGTTTGTTTTGTTTTAGTTGGGGGGAGGGTTGCTGGCCATTAAAACAAGGTGAAGATTTTTAAAAACGACAGCATCCCCTCAATGCAGTTATTAAATGCTCTTACTAAATAAAAGCTGTCATAAGTTACGAAGCAGATACTTTGTTGGTTATTCTTAGAGTAGCATCAGTGATCATATTGAGATGGTGATGTGCTACTTGGCTTAACAGTATTTTACTCAAGATTTGGTTTATTTTAGAATACTCTGCTGGTTTTTTTTAGCTCTGATTTGTCAGTTAGCAATAATTAAAATATTTAAAATATCCATTAAAACCTATACATCATATTTCTTTAAGACATTCCCATTGGCTCAAACCACACCAGTAGTACATGCGTGACTGTCCCATTGGTTGGCTTGCACCACCTGATAGGACTGTCCTATGCTGCCCAGCAGGACAGTCATGCACGTACCACCAGTGGTTGAGAGCCACCTGGCAGTGAGACATACAAATTATGACCTGTTGTGAATGTGTTAAAAACCATGCTATTTTGTTCCTCTTAGGTCTACCATTCTTGTTTGTTTGTTTGTTTGTTTTTGAGACAAGGGCTCACAATGTAGTCCAGGCTGGCCTTGAACTCGCTATGTAGCCCAGGCCAACCTAAAACTCACTGTGATCCTCCCACCTCAGCTTCCTCATGTTTATCATTCTTTTTTCTTATATACACATTCCCTTGTATCCTTCCTTTTACATAAATACTCGCTTTCCTATATTCTTTTTAAAATAAGTCTGATCTTAATACTAGCTTTTAAACTTCTGATATATACTTTCACCTAATCATCTTTTATCTGTTGTAATGTCCACCTTTTTAACTTGTTAGTTTTAGTTTTCTTGTGAGCAGTTTCAAATGCTGATATACTGTCTTTGGTCTCTTTCCTATCTTTCCAGTGCTTGTGATCTTTTCACTGCTTTGTAGTCTTCTGCTCATGGATTTTTTTTTTTGCCTTGTTTTGTTTGTTGTTGTTTGCTGTTGTCCATACAGTGGTACTGTTATGTCCAGGGGTGGACCTTGAGCTGTTGCCCCACTAGAAAGGGCAGCTCCTGGAGGCCCTAAACCCAGCTACAGGAAAGAATTAAACCGAGTTTAAACTAAGAGAAGACAATTTATTTAAAAGTGGCGAAAGGGGAAATAGAGAGATGATAGCTACTCAGTGAACAGGGAGCATTCAGAAGAGAAATACTGACTGGGAATTTAGTTCAGTGGTTAGAGTGCTTGCCTTGTAAGCACAAGGCCCTGAGTTCAATCCCAGCACCAGAAAAAAAAAAGCAAAAAACAAAACAACAACAACAAAAAAATCCCCAGAAGAGAAATACTCTGCATATGAATTTATTAGCACTTAATATTTTGATTTGGTTCATTTAGCTCAAAGATGTAAAGAGTAATTTGATGCTTTATTATTGAACTTCTTTTGAAGCTTGCTTCTACTTTTTTCCCTTTGATCTAGTATCAAAATCCTGTTAGTCCACACTCCCCAATTTGATTATTTTCATGTTACTCATGGCTATATATTTGTAACACTCTTACTGTTAGAATGTCTTAACAGTTCAGTGTATACTAGGCATCTTCTTTGCAAAGATTGACTTTAAAATCATCTAAACATTTTTTTCTTTTATCTATTCAATTTAAGTTTAGAATATATGTTCTCAGGTGTTCATTTAAATGTGAAAAGCCCCTCCTGTATTTTGTACTAAGAACATATAATTACTGTCATTGTAGAATTTAGTATCAAAAAGTTGGACACGTGTATAATTACAAATGTGATTAAATAGCACCAAAGAAAGAAGAGGGAGTTCTAAGAGTTGTTAAATAGAATTCTCTGAAGTTGTGACATTTAAGATTTGAAGAATGAGTAGGAAAGTGAACCAGGTTATAAATGTCCCAGCCAGAAGGGACAGCATGTAGTAAGGCAGAAAAGAGAATGACTTAAGAAGGTCATCTGGCCAGAATATGGCGAGTGAAGAGAGGAAGGACCTTATGCAAGGTAGGAAGGAGAGAAGGACGGTGGGGTCTTACAGGCCATGCCAGAAAGATTGGTAATGGTGTTAAGAGAAATGGAAATTCATTATTTATTCCATTATACACTTGGAAAATATTTTTTATAGGCCTTATTTTTCTAAATTATTTTCTTAAATTATTGACTACTTTGTTCTTTCTTTTTGAAGGTAGAGACATTGTCTTACTTGCCAGGTATTGACATTCTTTGTCTTACTTCCCAGTGTACTACAGCAAACTAGAGTAATTCCTAGAGTGCAATGAGCATTTAGCAAATATTTGCTGAATAATTAAAAGATGGAATACCTGAAAGATAATGGAAGAAAGAAGATAGATAAACATAAGAGAGACTAAGGACTAAAGGAATGATAATTGAAAGGAAGGCAGAGAGAAGGATAGAGGGGGAAAAAAGTAGAAGGGAAAGGGAGAAAGAGAAATTAACAAAGGAATGACTAAATTTTAAGTAGACAACTAAATTTTTGGTTTGAAAATTTCTTTTTGGCTATAAGTAGGCAGAAGTAAATGGGAGGAGATATAATTTATGAACATTTGTTTAGTAGTCCAGTGAAGAGATGATGGTAGAGAACATTGATTGGCAAGATGGTGATGAGCTAAGGGAAAGTGGAGGAATCGATTAGGAAGCAAGATAAGTGGAACTTAATTTGAGATGATGTAGAAAACGAGGGAGTGGTATGGAACACCTCACTTCCTGCTATGAAATAATCACAAGTGACCTTTGAATTTTCAGAAAATTGCAGTGAATTCTTTCTCTTGCTCTCCTGCCACCCACTCTTTGCTTCTCTTTGTTTTTCTAAGCTTTTATTTCTTATTCTGACTTTTTTTCACTGTCTTTGATTATTCACCCTTTTAAGGATTTTCAAATTTCCTTTCCCTGTCTACTAAGGAAATATGCAGACATTTGTTGATTCAATTTTGGGTGGAGTTGTTTAGGGAATTTTGTGTAGGGATTTCTGCTGGTCACACAACATTTATGTTTTATTTTTCCTCCTTCCCACAGAATGACTTTGTGATTTAGGGAGAACCTTTTAACCTCTGTGTCTCAATTTCATTACCCATTAAAGGAGGAAGATATTTGCCCTGTTGACTTAAAGATTTTTCTAAGATATAAATGGATTACATACCCCTACTGAAATTGTGGGCTGCTGTCATATTATGATGAAGCAAGCCAATCTTATATTTAAAAATTATAGCATACATTTTGTGTATTCACTTGTTACTTTTCAAGTTCACATATAATTTTGTAGATTTAACATTTTAAGAACTCCGTGCTCCCATCAACCTGAAAGTAAAATAGTCTATTATTTGGTAGGATGAGTTTTTTGAATATGTGAATGCTTCTAGGTAGCTTATTTTATATGACCTTAGATTTCATTTCTTTATTTACAAAAGTAAGAGGTTGACATAGATGTTTCCTAAGGCCCTTGTTATATAAATATCTTAACTTATGAGGAGAAATGGTAACTAGGAAGAAACTAATGCAAAGGAAATATTCTAGTGGTCTTGAGTTTTGTTTATAGTGAGACAAGGTATATTAAATATATACATACAATGTTCTGTATATCAAATGAATATAATTGAATCCTATTTTATCCACAGAGTCTCTCTTCCAGCTCCTTTTGGAAATTACTGTTCGGAGTACTGGGATGAATGACAGCACAGGGCAGTCGCTGACAGCACTTTCCTGTGCTTGCCTCTTTAGTCTAGTGGCTTCTTGGGGAGAAACAGGAAGGACACTTCAGGCCATCTCTGCTATCCTCACCAACAATGGTAGCCATGCTTGCCAAACTATTCAGGTATTTCATATTTAAATATGCTTAGAAATTTATAAGATACCAAGGTACAGGGTTGTTTTGTTTCGTTTTGTGCTAGGGATTGAATCCAGAGCCTTCTCATTGAGCTACATCTCAAGCATGTTTCTTATTTTTTATTTTTAGACAGGGTCTTGTTAATCACCAACTTTCCCAGGCTGGGCTCAAACTTGTGATCTGCCTGCTTTTGCCCCTCAGAGTGCTGGGATTACAGGTGTGCCACCATGCCCAGCCCCAAGCTGCAATTTTATCTCAATTTCTGTTAATCACTGAATAGTTTACCTGAAAAGTCACTGAACAGTGTGTTTGCTTACATACTGACTATTTTGAGAGTTGCTTGAGCAGGTGTCATTTCAGCTAGTCAATTCTTGTATTGAGTAAATCTGATAAAGTTGTTTTTTTTTGTATTTCCTGTTATAAAAATTAATGAAATGGGGCTGGAGATTTAGCTCAGTGACTAGAGTGCTTGCCTTGCAAGCACAAGGCCCTGAGTTCAATCCCTGGCACCACCAAAAAAAAAAAAAAATTAATGAAAAATATGCAGTTTTTGGTCATTTTGTGTTTAAATAATTGGACTGGAAAATGGTTAGTAGGATATTACAACTTTTTCCCATTCATTATATAGTCGTTTGACCTATGCAAGGTTGATATATAAACAGTGTACAGTATGTATATCAATTAAACTACATATGTGTTTAACTCTGTAGCATGAAAGATAAAATGAATTTTGCCAAAACCTTAAATCTTTAGCCTGGTTTTTGTGTTAACACTACAGCCTTTTCTTTCTTTGTATTATCTTGTTCTGTGCCCTTCCTGTATCTCCTATCTTATTCTGAATTTTCAAATATGGAATTCTTTCATATCTTTAAATTTCTTTTCCATTGATGGAAAAGGATATGCCATCATCTGCTGTATTTTTGTTTTGTTGATTACGAGTTTTCATGAGTTGATTTGTTTTTGAGTTACTTTAGATGTCTATGCTTCTAACATTTTAAATTTATAATATCTGATTGTGGAATAAATTATTACTGTTAGTGGTAAGAAATTAACTGTCCCTATAGATAAACTTGATTTAATTCTTTTGAATGGGTCTTGAAATTAAGAAAGAAATTGTAGTTTGAAGACCCAGTAATCTGCTCTTCTCTAGCTCCTTGTACAACCTCTAGGATAGACAGAAGAGTTTATTTAATCCTATTATTAGCAGGCCAAAACTAGCAAAAGGAGCATATTAGTCATTTTCTCTGACTTACTGAATTTTGAGCTCTTCTTGTCAAACATGAATGATCCCTTTAGTCCAGTTTTCTACTCCTACTTTTTTTCCTCTTTCTCCTCTGTTGGAATCTCCCTTTTTATGGCCCTGAATTATTTTGAAATTCTTCTAATACAACAGCTTTCAAGCTATATTCTGTAGCTTGAAAGTATATTCTGTATACTTTAGGGGTGCTACAGATGTTTAAATATGTTTAAAATATACGAATCTTAAATTGTAATAAAATAACACAAACATTCAAATATCATACATCATATTTTAATAGAGTAGTGACCACAAATCTATGAGTTTTTTGGCTTCCATGTGACTTAATTTTTATAGACTTAGCAATGATAATAGAATCTATACATAAACTCAGTTCTTGGTTAGCCTCCCAGAAGGATATGAGGTGCGATCGAGATGATGAGTTAAAATCAGCCACTCTAGAGGAAATGTCAGTGTTGGCAGTATGAAGAGAGAATATTCTTTCTGTCTTGCTAAGGTGTGGAGGTGAGAGAAATAGAGGAATAGTTAAGGTTTTAAAAGAGTTTAGTTATAACTCACAGACTGGCAAGGAACAGAGATGATACTTAAATACATACGTGCCTGACTGTGTAGTATTGTATGCAACCATTATACAAAACTACTAAATCACCTGAATCAATAGCTGAGGTTCTCTGCAAGTTTATTGCATTACTGTATCTCTAGTTTCAGCCAAAACACCATTTTGAAGCCATTCTCTTACCCTGATTTACAATGTTCTTTATGATTTGATCCCTCTCTGTCTACCAACCTCATTTTGCAGTGCTCTCATCCTGATTGTGGGTTGAGAAAAGTTTTCTCCAACAATATGTAATTTATAACATTCCAAATTTTGGGGGCACCCAAATACACATTACCTGTCTCTTCCAAAGAGTTTAGCAGAAAGTTTAAAATAGGGAACAATGGTAGTGCTGTGAGGTCATTTATTGAAGGAGACTGAAATCTTTTGTTAAGTACTGAACTCCAGGCATCAAAGACTTCCTACATACAAAATATTACTGCATTTGAGCTTAGAAACTAATTAACAAAAAAGCATGTGGAGAAAAGGTGCCATCACTGAGAAACAAATACAGCAGAATCAATCCTGGCAAGTCTTTAGGTACTTAAATTATTTGATATATATTTAAATAAAGTAGAGAAAATATCTAAATTATGATTAAAGAATGAAATGTAAACAGTAATAAGATTAGAAAAAGAACAAAATTGAACTTCTGGAATGAAAAAATCAAGTGATTACAATTATAAAATTAAAGGATGGGTTAACTAGTCAGTAATTTAGTTGAAGCTAGAAATAGTGAACTGAAAGATAAAAGAGGAGGAGATTATCCAGAATGTAAGATAGAGATGAAGAGAGAAAATATGAAAGATAAAATAAGAAACACATATGGAGAACGAGAAATACTGATATATACTGTAAATACAATCTGAGTACAATAAAGAATGGTAGATTTGTCAAGATGGAGAACCTGAAATATTGGCCAAGATGTATAGAATTGGTAAATGACATGGAGTCCTCAGATTAAGCATATTTACTTTACTTCAGATTTGCTTCTTATAAATGAATTTTTAGTTGGTACCTATGCTAGTATGCCAAACATGATCTTTCTGAACAATTTGTTTTCTTAGAAATGATGTATTATGATAAAAAGTATCTTTACTTGGATTGTTTTGTCTTTGGAACATTAAAAGATATCTTTTCTTTTTTTCTTCTCTTTTGAATAGGTGCCAACAATACTAAATTCCCTCCAGAGAAGTGTACAGGCAGTTTTAGTGGGAAAAATTCAAATTCAGGACTGGTTTAGCAATGGCATTAAGAAAGCAGCTTTAATGCACAAATGGCCATTAAAAGAAGTCTCAGTTGATGAAGATGATCAGTGTCTACTTCAGAATGATGGATATTTTCTTTATCTGTTATGCAAGGATGGATTATACAAAATAGGATCTGGATACAGTGGAACAGTTAGGGTAATGTGATTCCTCACAGTTCTTGATCATAGATTTATAGCTAGACTGAATCATATTCTGCTTCTTAACTTCATTGTGAAATGTACTATCCAATTTTGATGTAGTAATTTTTCTTTAAAAATTATAATTGAAATATAGGCATTAAATTTCATTATCCATTTATATTATTTTCATTGACTGTTATGAAACAGTTGATAGACTAACTTTTGGTGTTTTACAGGGCCATATATATAATTCTACATCCCGCATCAGAAACAGAAAAGAAAAAAAGTCTTGGTTAGGGTATGCTCAGGTAGGCAAATATCATCAATAAACCACTTTCCTTATTTTTTAAAACGTGCTTGTTAAATCAGTAAGTAATATTCGTTCTATTTAAACAGAAATGCTATATTTTTAGTGAGATGGCTGTAGCAATGGCATAGTGTAGTGTAGAAAAAAATGGCTCAGAATTTGTAAGAGGTTCAATTTTAGGTCAGGACTTGCTTGTCACTAGCTGTGTGACCTTGGGCAACTCAGTTAAATTACTTGATTCTCTGTTATTTAGCTGTAAAAAAGTGAGCCTCTGAGTAGAAATCAAAGATCATTTATATCATTAGCAAATCTGAATCGGGAATATACATTTGATCTGAGGTCAAAAATAGGGCTTCTTCCAACAAACTTTTCTGTGTTAAGTCTAGATCTAGTACCTTCCGTCTTATTTGGTCTGCCCAGTGGATAAGCATGAGAATAACCCAAGAAATCACCAAAGAATGAAGAGTACTAGGCACATTTTGCTTTCTTTTAATGCTGTGATCTTAGGCCCTGATTAGCATAGACGTGTGGTATCAGCCTCTTACAGGTCAGCAGCCAGATACATTTACTCCTCTTTCCATGTAGAAGAGTAAATGAAATACGGACTGAAGGGGTCAGAAGTATTTGCTTCCCTTCTGTCTCCTCCAGAAAGACAAAGTCTGAGTTCTTTTGTGGAAGGATAGCAAATTCCCCTTAGTGCCTTGCCTTGCTGAGCTCTCAGGATCTGTTATCAACATGAAATGATGAAAGATATTTAAAAATGTTTTGAAAACGGAAGAAATTTATTATTGTGGTGGTGTTACATGAAGAACATTCTGCTTTGTCAGCTATTGTGACTACTTTGAAATTAAATTTTAAATACCAAATTAATTACTTTGTAATTGTCTTTAAAACTTAACCTGGTTTAAAATGTCTCACGAAAATTTTATTTGCTACCCTGCCATGTTTTACCTAAGAAATAATGCCAGAAAAACATATTATTACAAATAGTCTGTTCAGTGGCATGTTGCTTCCTCTAAAACCACTGATCTGTTCATTTTGAAATAATAGCCTACACTTAGTTCAGACATTTTTCCTTAAAATAGTTAGTAAAGAAATAATGATTATTTGTATTATCCATTTGTTAAATGGTGTAGTCATTTTTTTTTTTTTTTTTTTTGCTGGTGCCAGGGATCGAACTCAGGGCCTTGTGCTTGCCAGGCAAGCACTCTAACCACTGAGCTAAATCCCCAACCCCGGTGTAGTCATTTTTGAACAAAATGTTTGTACTGTTGTGTTCCTGTTTGGTGGACCTTACATACCCACATGAAAATATGCAATGTTTAGTTGATTCTCAGAAGTGTATAGTTCTTCCTTGTATTTTTAATCTTTGATTAAAAATCTTTGATATCACTTAGACAACAATATTTATTAGTTTGCCTCAAAAAATGTAATATGGAGCCAAACGCCTGCTTTTTCTGCTGAATTTCATAATGAAAATATATTTTAACACAGGAAAAATTTTGTTAACAGGGTTATTTATTATATAGAGATGTGAATAACCACAGCATGACAGCCATAAGAATAAGCCCTGAAACACTGGAACAAGATGGTACTGTAATTTTACCAGGTATGTTTCAACTAGTTATTTTTTTCTTCACAAGTGAATTTTAGAAATGTGTATGTTAGTCTATTTAGACATATAAGGAATGATTATCTAAGAATAGTGCTTGCTTACAAATGGGTTTAAAAATCTTGATATCAACCTTTTATAGTCCATACCAAATTAATACATACTAGAACATTAGACATCAGAAATATAGTGATGTCTAGTATTTTCAATTTTTGTCCATCTGTGTGACTTAATTCCTTACCTTTATCCCACCAAGATTTTTTTAGCTGCTGAATTAGTGTGGTGATGTGATTTTGTTGCTCTTAATAAAACCACAACTTTAAACTCTCATACGGCTTAGTATGATGATCCTTTCTGGTTAATTTTCTTTTAACAGTAGTGCATTTAGGTTTTCCTCTTTATTTTAAAAGACTTTTCTGACAGAGAGCTTAAGGTGGTCAGGAATTTCTTAAAAATTTTATCACTCGCACTTTTTAGTAAGGCACTTTGTATACAATTTATTTTGCAGTTGTGCAGATATGGTCATCACTCAAATCACTGCTGTCTAAATTCTGAGGCAGTAGGTCTCAAACTTTGTGAAACATAGAAATGCATAAAATATTATCCATTGTAAGGTCTTTGAATTTACGTGTAGCTTTGATACTTTCTCAAGTTGTATACATTAAAATTTTAAATGTTTAATATGTCTATTAATGATTTCATGGAAGGAGCAATATTACTTCTAGGTACTTGACCATGTGCAAATGAGACCTACTTTTAAAGAAAGCCTTAAGGATAATTGCTCCCACTCCTTTTATTAATTTTTAAAATAGTCTTACAACTTTCTCAAACGTTATTTGAACTTTGTAATCTATGTAATTATCCAAATTAATGTACTGATACCATGTTAAAGTAAATGAAACATTTCATGTCTGTTTCCTAGAGAAGCTTTGAAAAACAGAAAACAAACATTTTGTAAATAGCATGATTTTCAGATATGTCTATGGAAAATTTAAAACATCCTCCCTTTTTCATAAATTCTTTTATCTTAATACTTTAAAAATATTTTAGTAATAAAATATGCATATTTTCCATATAAACGTAAGAAAAGTAATATTTATTATATAAAAGTCGTAAGCATATGTTACATACTTGTAAAAAATGGTCATATACTACATGCTGCTTTTTTAACTTACCCTTTTCACTTATTCTGTGTGTATTTCCAGGCCATTAAAGAGTATTTTACAACATCATTTTTATGTTATTGAGTATATTTCATTGATTAATATGTTGGAATGGGAGCCTTCCAAAATTTTCTAACTTACACTGTAATTAGTGTCCCTGTTGCTCTGCCTTCGTGCAAGTCATTTTAGGATAATTTCATAGAAGAAAAACTAAATACACAAATTCCATCCCCCCAAACAAATGGATACTAATATAGAGGATCTGTTTCTACCTTGTTCACTTAGAGAGATTGTAGTAGAGAAGAATTTGAAGATTATTACCTAAAGATGTTTTATCTGTTTAGCTCCAGTAAACAATGGCTTGTTAATATTCTGTTCAGTTCAAATCCCTCTGCATCATTTAACATACGAAATGCAACTTTTAACAATACAAGTGTGGCTTTCTGTGTTTCATAAATATGTGCTGTATTCATGGTGAAGAATGAACCAAACTTTGGGAGGATAGTCCATATTGTGTGTCTTCGAGCTTACAGATGTTGCTTGATATCTTCCTGAAGATACTGTCTTGTAATATTACACGACGCATAAAGAAAGGATAAAGAAAAAGTCTTGGTCACGTTGGCAGGAAGATTCAGCGCTCAAGCCTGAAGAAGCCTTTTGTCATTTTCTCATTTCTTTGGCTGGAACTGCATTTTCTTTAGTAGTCCCTTTAGTTTTTCCTACAGAGGGAAAACTCTACTCTGTAGCTTTCCCATCAAGAAGAAAAGTGAATTCTTAGGTTTATAGGTGATAACGAATGCCATGTTTAAAATTGATATAAATCAGGTAATTCCTTGAGCTTAATGTTCCAACTTGTCTTACAGTCTAGTTTATAAAAAAATTATTTCAACCTAGCATGGATTTACTTGAAACATACTATTCTCTTATTATTGTCATTTTATTCTTTATATCTTGCCTGACTTTATGTATTCATATGTCTTTTACCCTCCATGTCTGGTGACAGGTTGTCTTATTTCATGAGACTTTTTGCTGCTACTCTTGCGCCGCTTCACACCGCACCTCTGCATTTATCTGAAATTATAATGAGTTTTTCTTCTTTGCTTTTTAGTTTAAAATCTTACTGCTTAGAGCTTGAGAAGCATCTTTCTTGCGCCTCTTTGTATTCTGTACAGTGGACTAGGAATTCTTTCTTTCGATTTCTCCTCTCTTTGATTACCAAGTCTCTTGGGCTACCAGTGGGCCTTGTCTCCCAGTTTCTATTTCCAGTTTGTGATCACTGAATTCTCTATTTGGTAAGGGTCTGCCTGTGTTTTGTGTATTTATAATAAGGAAGTATGCTAGTATGAAGCTCCTGGGCAAAGATATAGAGTAATCCAGCTTATTTGGGTGGGCTCTATTACTGCATTCCAAAAAGCAGAATTTTATGTTTCTTTTTATTTAGGTACAACTAGAAATGAAAAAAAATTTTTTTTGATATTGTGATTAATGGAGAGATTCATCCTAGTTCTCTGCAGTTGTTTTGGGAAGTGTGTGTGCTCTTATAATTGCTTGCTGAACATTTATTTTTCTAAAAGGACACAATTTATACTTTGATGTTGATTTTGCTTGTAGATTTGTGTTACTTAGTAGCAATCACTAACACATGTTCTAGTGGTCCTACTGTAATACTGGTATCCCTTGTTATAATTGACCCTTGTACATTATTTTGATGAAAGTATTTGATAAAAGTATGAGTTACAGAGAAATATTCAGTATTGACAAATTTATGGCAGTTTAGCTAAAATCTTTGACTGTTTGAGACCAAAAGAAACAAGCATGGGTTTGTCCTGTGAAGGATGAATATTTAAAAAGTTTAGAGCATTCTAAAACCTAACTATACTAGGTATTTCTAAGTGGGGAATTACAGCTGGTTTTGAATATTATCTATTTTATAAAACAAGGGATATCTGTAGTTGGACACCATAGAATACAGAAGCTTTAGGCTTATCTGTATTTCTCTGTGACACTAATGACTATGGTATATGTCTGAGGGTAAAGTATTTTCTATATCGCATGTGATTGTATTGAAATGATTGTAACCAACATTATAGTTTGTTCATTGTGGTGCATGTTTACTATTAGACTATATATAATACTAATTCATTTTGAAATTAGGTGGGCTTTCAGGTCCTTGATTATGGAAGATTTATGGGCACAAAATGTGATAAGTATTATTAGTTGAATTATTTAGTTTCTGCTAATTTCTAATTTTTTTGTTAAAAAGCAGTCCTTTTGAGTTTAAATCTGTCTTTATTGCGTGGAGAATTCTCATTCTGACTTCAACAGAGGAGTAAAGTCACTTTGTGAGTTGTTCATTTACATTATAATATGATTACTTTTTTCTTCCTTTTGCACAGATTGCCACACTGAAGGTCAAAATATTTTATTCACGGATGGAGAATATATTAATCAGATAGCTGCTTCAAGAGATGTAAGTACTCTGAAGTATGAGTAACTGGTGTAAATAGAATCCTTTTCTCTTGTTTAAGGTTTGTTAGATAAAAAGCCTTAAAAGATTGATTTATACAACATAATACCATGGATGTTTTATTTCTTTTAGGATGGTTTTGTTGTAAGAATATTTGCCACAAGTACTGAACCTGTGCTTCAACAAGAATTGCAACTTAAACTGGCCCGAAAATGCCTGCATGCCTGTGGCATCTCACTGTTTGATCTGGAAAAGGACTTGCATATAATAAGTAAGATGACAAAATAAGTCTTTTTCCCATGTTTTAATTTTCAAATATTTTATTCTTTAAAAAACTAATTGTCTAATTATGTTTTTAATAGTTTGGCTTATATTTTAGCTGTTTTATGTCTATTACACAATTTTGAATTAAAATGGAGAAGTAAGTAGGAAATACGACCTTTAAACAAAACATTATATTGGAAGACTATTTTAAGGAAGTGACTAATGATAGCACCTTTTCAGTATCGTTTTGAATGGAGTGAAAGGAAATAAACCTACGTTTAATAAGAATTATGGATGACACTGACAGATATCTTAGTTTATATATTCCATCTTTTTTCAGTTAATTTAAAACAATCTTATATTCTAAATGTTACAACTTTTGTAAAGTTCTTTCATTGGAACCTTTTATTTTTTTATTGCCAAAAACACATAGTAAAAATTTTACCTCATAAAAGATGGAGGTAGGGAGGGGAAAAGGGTGAAAAAAAGAATTAAGAAATAAGATGTGTCATGTGCTTATACAAACTCTGCACAACAAGTGTAGTCATTATGTACTACAAACAGGTACCAATAAGAACAAAAATTTTTAAAATTTGAAGTATTATTAACTGTATGCATATTCCTGTACAACAGATATCTAGAACTTTTTCAATTGGTGTGATTGAAGCCCTATACTCTTTTTCATTTTTTTCTACGTACAGTAGCATACTTTGTCACGCCCCTCCCCAGTCACCCTCCTTTTCTCACCCTCCTCCGGTTTCATATGTTCTTTGAGGGGGGCAGGGGTTCATGTATATAATGTATTTTGATCATATTCCTGCCCCTTATTACCCTCCCTTCCATTCCCCTCCTCCTTCCCCTTCTTCCCTACCTCTTGTCTAATAATAGTCTCCCTTCTACTTTCTTGTCATCTTTTTTAGATTCCACATATTAAGGAGAACATGTAATATTTATCTTTATGAGTCTGGTTTATTTCACTTAACATGCTATCTACATCCATCTATTTTTCTGCTGAACATTTAATTTTTATTTGAACAAGTTTTCAAGATATCCTGAAGGATCAATAATCTTTCATCTGGGTACAGAAATACAGACAATCACAGAGTATTTCTTGGGCTTAAAATACTTAGTCTTACAAAATACTGTGCAAGAAGTTGGGATCACTAGTTCCTTCAAGGGTCTCCGTTTTTATTTGCTATGTCACTCTAAGTTTAATAATGCTGTTCTATAACTTGTGGGATTCTTTACAAGATCTTACAATTTTATTGTTGTCTAATGAAATTTAATAAATTTGGCATTAGTGTTTTACTTTACATAATCTTAATTTGATTATGTAGTATTTTTGTAATTCTTCCTTGGGAAAATATATTGAATTGAGATTATAGATTTTTCAATTTAAAAAGCCTCTAGCTTAGTCAGTGGTTTGCATGACAGGATAAAGTAATAAAATGTACTGTATGTAAAGTTATAATTACTTATTCATAGTTTCACAATTTGAAAATGTATATAATGATTTATGTATGTATATACATGTAAATATTCAAATTCATGGAGAAGCTATATAAAATGTTTTTCTGTAAAAAGAAGCATGCGACAGAGAATGTAAAATAGTTTAGTTAAAATATCCATATGGCATCATTAAAGACCAAATAACTGTATCTAGATGAACCACCCCCGCTTTATTTTTGGTCATCTGTTATCTGGGCAATATGGTTGTAAGAATCAAATGAGATAAAGTTGATAAACTCTGTAGTGGCTAGGACCCAAAAGATAGTCAATAAAAAATAGTCCATTTGTGTCTTAATTCAAGAAATATTGCTGATATTGAAACTTTGATTTTTTTTGTGTATCTTTCCTTAGAGTAATGTACCTATTCCTTTTATAAAATTCAGGCATGCAAAATATTTTATTATTGTTGTTTTTGGGTGATTTTAATTGAATTGACTTAAATTTCTCAGGAGAATATTTGTTGTACTTGGAATTATTCATATTAGAAATGCAATGTAATTTATTGCCTTCTGTTGTAGGTACAGGATTTGATGAGGAGTCAGCAATTCTTGGTGCAGGACGAGAGTTTGCACTAATGAAAACAGCAAATGGAAAGGTAAATGATTCTTCTTATATTAACCTTTCTGTGCTTTACAAGAGAATTGGTATAATTTGTTGATTAGTTCATATAGTTTACATGTTTAACTATCATCTTTGGGGTTTTTTTGTGTAGTAATTTTATGTTGAGAAGAGTATTATGGAACAATTGTGACATTTCACACCCTAAAACTGTATAAACTTAATGTGTTGTATTTTTATAAGTAATTAGAGATCTTGTGTGTAAATATCAATTCAGTTATGATGAATTGGTATGTTTGCTTATTTTGGTAAACAGCATATTCATTGTAAATTTCTCTAAATGTGTAGAAACACACTGACTAAGTTGGGGGAGGTAGTAGCATGTATAGTGAGTCACATATTTTAGAAATCGATCTATAGAGATGGAAGCTTCTTTTTTGTCTATTGTGAAGAGAAAAAGGTAATTAACGAATTCTGAAAATTAAAATTGTAGGCAAATATGTAGTCTACAATTTATATGTAGCCTTTTATGATTGGTTAAAGTGAATTGAGAATTTTATAAATTTCCTGTTGCAGTGAATTTGGAGTATATTTATGGAAATATATGTATAAATAAGAAAAATTATGAGTACCTTGACTCTGTATGCAAAAACATACATAACTGAGTCTTTTGGGCAAAATATATATTATTTCTTGTCTTGCTTGGGTCAAAAAATTTTAATAATAAAAAGAGTGTAGGATCTTATTATTTTTCTTTTTCAATAAAATATTGAAGATTTTTGTGTTCTCATGTGAAACATGGTACACTATTTCAAAAGGAACTGTAATTCCTTTTTCTTTTTTAATGTATAAGATATATTACACTGGAAAATACCAGAGTCTTGGAATCAAACAAGGTGGTCCTTCAGCAGGAAAATGGGTTGAGCTACCAATTACAAAATCTCCAAAGATAGTACACTTCTCAGTTGGACACGATGGTTCACATGCCCTTTTAGTTGCAGAAGATGGAAGCATATTCTTTACAGGATCTGCCAGTAAAGGAGAAGATGGAGAGTCAAGTAAGTTGACTGATGAACTAGGCATGTAGTAAAAATAAGGTGGAATATTTTAACATAAAATCCGTCAATTTAAATAACACTAACTTCACCAACAGTTAACAGAGAATTTTAAATGGTGGCATATTCAGTAAATGGTGGTGGTATACTGTGCATTAAAGAGATGTGATTGCTGATTTCGTTCTAGAGTTCATATTTATGAAATTTTGTGCTTTGTGTACATGGCTATTTATCTGAAAATGCATGCTTATTTTGGTACATCATTTGGTGTTAAAAATTTATTATTCCAAAAAAATGATTTAGGAAGCTCAAAACTTTGAAAGGAATACATATTAACCCTTGTATAACCTTATATTATAGATTGGTTATGAATTACTATTTTTGGTGTTCTTTCTCTATGACAAAATCTTTGCTTACCAATGAAAAAATAAACAGCTTTATTTTTTCTGTTAAATTTTTGTTCTGCCCGGAGTCTTCCTCAAAGTATCATTTTTCTCTTTCTAGGACTTCTCATGTACTTTGTACATTGTAGCACATTGGAGTAGCATCTTACAAGGATAAGGTTTTGAAATCAGCACATAATGTAAATATCCCTTAAAATAGCCATGAAGTGTATTGCCATCTCAGAAACTTCTGTGTAACCTGTTTTTCCTTCTAACATTTGGAGAATATTGCTTTACTTGGCTTGAGCTACTGGGTAGTTACTGTACATATGTGTATAGATCCTGTCATATTAAAGTAGCTCCAGCACAGCAATATTTTTTTTTTTGCCCCGTTCCATTTTTTTCTTTAGTGCTACATTTTAGATACACATAATGATAACATTCATAATAGGGAATTTGTAACTCTACACGATATATCTTGCTGCTTTTTATCCCCATTCCCCTCCCCTTCCCTCCCTTCAACCCCTTTTCCCCTCCTTATTTACAAAAGCTTTGTTTCTATTTTTTTACTTCTGTTCTCTTTTTTTTCTTGTCCCTCCTTTCCATTCCCCCTCCCCCTCCCTTGTTCCTCTTCGCATTTTTGCAATTTCTTCCCTTTTCCCAATATAATACATTTTGGTCCTTATTTGTACTTTCAGTTTCTTACACCAGAGGAAACAGTGTGGTATTTAAACATGTGTATGTGATTAATTTCAGTTAAGAATATGGTCTGAAGGAGCATCCAAGTACCTAGAAATGTCTCAAGCATATCATACTTTATGGCAGAGTAGTACTTCATTGTATTAAAAAAACCACATCTTCTTTATCCGTTCTTCTATTGTTGGGCATTTGGGCTGTTTCCAAGATTTAGCTATTACAAACTGCCACTCTAAACATGGGTGTGCATATATTAGCTCTGGTATGATGTTTTTAATTCTTTTTGGAAAGATACCAAGAAGGAGAATACCTGGGTTACATGGAACCTCTACTTTTAGTTTTTTGAGGAATTGCCACATCGATTTCCACAGTGGTTACACCAGTCTACATTCTCACCAATAGTGGAGAAAGGTTCCTTTTCCCCATGGCCGTGCCGGCCTTTGTTATTGGCTGATTTATTGATAATAGCCATTCTTTCTGGAGTGAGATGGAATCTCAGCATTGTTTTAATTTGCATCTCTCAAATGACCAGTGATGTTGAACATTTTTTCATGTGTTTATTTGCCGTTTCTACTTCTTCAGCTGAGAAGTGTCCATTTCAGCTGCCCATTTTTGAATTGGATCTTTACATTTGGGAGGGGTCTGATTTTTTGACTTCTTTATATATTCTTTCCCACTCTGTGAGTTGTACCAACACTCTCTTGGTGGTTTCTTTTGCTGTGCAAAAAGCTTGTTAATAAGATCAGATCCCAGCTGTTGATTCTTTGTGATATTTCCTGGGCGATTTAGGGTTTTGTTTATAAAATCTTTGCCTACACCTCTGTCTTCAAGAGTTCTATCTATTCTATCTTCTGGCAGATTTAGTGTTTCTGCTTTAATATTTAGATCTTTGATCCATTTTGATTTTAGTTTAGTGCATGGTGGAAGATACAGGTCTAGTTTTAGTCTTCGGCATGTGGAAAGCCAGTTTTTCCAGCACCATTTATTGAAGAGGTTATCATTCTTCCTGTAAGGGTGTTTAGCCCCTTTGTCAAAGATAAGGTGGCTTGGAGTATTCAGACTTGTTTCTGCATCTTCTAATCTGTTCCATTGATCCTCCAGTCTGTTATTTTTGCCAGCACTGTGCTGTGCTTATCATAGTAGCTTTGTAATGTAATTTCAGGTCAGGAATTGTTATGCCTCCTGCTTTGCCTTTTTTGGCCATAATTGCTTTTGCTATTCTAGGTCTCTTCTGGTTCCAAATGAATGTTAGGATTGTTTTCTCTGATTCTGTGAAGTATGCTATTGGTATTTTAATAGGGATTGCATTAAATCTATATAACAATTCTGGAGTATGGCCATTGTTTTAGTTACTTTTCTCTCGTTGTTGGGACAGAATACTCGACACTCAAAGTTAGGGGAAGAAAGGTTTATTAGCTCACAGTCTGCAGAGTTTTCAGTCTATAGTCTGCTGGGTCCGAGGCAGGGCGGCATGGCAGACTCAGGGCGGACGGGCAGCAGACCGGAGGCCCACCGGAAGCAAAGTAAAGTGAGGAAATGCAAGGAATGTATGCAAATAAGCAATGCAAACAAGCAGCTAATTAGCCTCTTCCTGTATCTTTTATCTAGGCTACCTGTCTCCAGGGCTGCCCGCACTCCCACCCCCAATCTCAGTCTTACATCCTTGATCCCAGCAGAACCATGCCAAACTGATCAGTGAGTCAATTTAGTAATCACACACTCTAGATCCAGCTATCTCTTACCACATGAGGCTTTGGGGGAACATCTAGATACAATTCATAACAGCCATATTCTCTGTATTCATTCTTTCTGCCCAAAAACAAGGGGTATCTTTCCATTTTCTGATATCCTCTTTGATCTCTTTTTTCAGAGCACTGTAGTTTTCATTGTGTAGGCTTTTTGCTTTATATATAGGCCTTTTACTTCATTCATTAGATTGATTCCTAGGTACTTCATTTTTGTGGATGCTATTGTGAAAGGTGTTGTTTCCCTAATTTCTCTCTCAGTGAGTTATTTGTGTTTAGGAATGCTATTGATTTTTGAATGTTGACTTTGTACCCAGCTATGCTGCTCAATTTGATTATTAAATCTAGCAGTCTTTTGGTGGACTTTTTGGAATCTTCTGTGTAGTGTAACATGTCATCTGCAAATAATGATAATTTAACTTCTTCCTTTCCTATCCTTATTCCTTTTATTTCTTTCTCTTATCTAATTGCTCTGGCTAATGTTTCCAGAGCTATATTAAATAAGAGTGGTGATAGCAGACATCCTTATCTTTTTCCTGATTTTATAGTGAAAGCTTTCAATTTTTGTCCATTTAGTATTATGTTGGCTGTTGGTTTGTCATAGATGGCTTTTATCTGATTCATCTAATCCAATTTTCTGTAGGGCTTTTAACATGAATCAGTGTTGAACTTTGTCAAATGCTTTTTCTGTGCCTATTGAGATGATCATATGGTTTTTGTCCTTGGCTCTGTTAATATGGTGTATCACATTTATTGATTTTCATATGTCAAACCATCCCTGCATTCCTGGCATGAATCCTGCTTGGTTATAGTGTATAATCTTGATGATTTGCTGTATTCTGTTTGCCAGTAACTTACTGGGGATTTTGCATCTATGTTCATTAATGAGATTGGCCTGTAGTTCTCTTTTTGGATTGGATCCTTCTCTGGTTTTGGTATCAGGATAATTCTTGCTTCCAGGAATGAATTTAGAGGTATTGCTTCCCTTTGAATTTTATTAAGGAGTTTGAGGAGTAGTGGCATTAGATCCTCTCTAAATTTCTTGTAGAATTCAGCAGTGAATCTGTTAGGAACTGGGCTTTTCTTTGGTGGTAGGTTTTTAATTATATTTTCAATTTCATTGGCTAATATTGTGTTATTTAGAATTGCTTTATCTTCTTGATCTGGCTTTGGTAATTCATACATATCTAGGAACCTATTTCTTCTGTGTTTTCCATCTCATTAGACTAAGGCTTCTTGAAGTAGGTATTAATGATCTGGATTTCTGCAGGATCTGTTGTGATTTCACCCTTTTCATTCCTGATTGCATGGATTTGAGTCTTTTCTTTCCTTCTTTGGATAAAGTTGGCAAAGGGTTTGTCAGTTTTATTTAATCTTTCAAAGAACCAACTCTTTGTTTCATTGATTCTTTGTATTGTTCTCTTTGTCTCACTTGCAGTGACTTCGTCTCAGATCTTTATAATATCCTCCCTTATACAAGCTTTGAGTTTGACTTGCTGTTCTTTTTCTAGAAGCTTGAGATTCCACATTAGTTCTGATACTTCCCTGTTGATATTTTGTCTCTTGATCTATTTGTGACAGTAGGGTATTGAAGTCTCCCACTACAATTGTATTAGTGTTTATTTGGTTTTTCATGTCTGTTAATGTTTGTTGTATATAGTTGGGTGCACTGGTATTTAGTGCATATATACTTATGATTGTTATCTCTTCCTTTTGGATTGTTCTTGTTACAAGGATGTAGTGACCTTCTTTGTCTCTCTTAATCATTGTAAGCCACCCCTGATTTTTTCTGGGTTTCTGTCACATGGAGTACTGTTTTCCATCCTTTGAATTTCAGTCTATGAATTTCTTTTTGAATTAAATGTGTTTCATGAATGCAGCATATTGTTGGATCTTGCTTCTTGATCCATTCTGCCAGTGTGTGTCTTTTGATTGGTAAATTGAGACCATTTACATTGATGGTTATAACTGATATGTATTGACTTACCCTTGTCATGTTATTTTCCTAATGTCGGTTCCCTTTTTCCCCTCTGCTTAATTAGTTGCCTTGCCTGGTAGATTCATTCTTTTGGGGTTTCTGGAGTTGTAGTCCTCATTATCTCTTTCTAGATAATGTCCTTAAGAACATTTTGGAGTACTGGTTTGGTGGTCATGAATTTCTTCAGGTACTCTTTTTCATGGAAGTATCTTACTCCTCTATTAATTTTGAAAGATAGTTTTCCAGGGTACATCAATCTGGGCTGGAGGTTGTTTTCTTTTAGAGCTTGAAATACTTAACTCTAAGCTGTCCTTGACTTGAGGGTTTGTGTTAAGAAGTCTGCTGTGATTCTGATGGGCTTTCCCTTACAAGTGATTGTTTCACTTCTCTAACAGCTTTTTAATATTCTGTTCTTATGTTGCATTTCTGGAATCTTGACCATTATATGCCTTGGGATATATTTTTTTTTTAGTCATGGCTAATTGGAGTTCTGTGTGCTTCACTTATCTCTATATCAAGTTCTTTTTCCATACTTTTTTCCATTCTTTCTATGAACAAGTTTTTTTTTTTAATGTCATTTGCACTGTTTCCTGCTTTTTCACGGACTCTGTTCAATCTTATGTTATTCTCCTTTGTGTCATCTAGCAGCTGTTGGATTTATTTTTCATGGTCCCTTGCCATTTTTAAGAAGTCTTTCTTTTCATGATCATTAACCACAATTTTTCTTCTATATCTGATATTCTGTCCTCACTTTGCTTCATTCTCTTGCATTTACTTTCAATGGAATTTTTATTCTCCTAGATAGCTGTTTGAATCTGTTTCATGGATTCCATTTCTTTGCTTCGTTGGGCATTCATGCTTTCCATCATTTTCCTAAGCTCCTAAATCTTTTTATCTGTATCTGCTCTAGAGTCACTAATCATACTTTCATTCTGGTCTCCATTTCTGTCATTATCTGAGAAATTATTTCTGATTTGAATTTTTTGTAGAGCTTCATTCATCTGGTTTGTCACTTCCACTGTTACCACTTCCAAGAGTCCAAGTGGGTGGCTTTTGAATTGTTCCACCTTGTTGCCGCCTGAGTTTTCCTTTGGTGAGCTGGAAGTCTGGGGTTGCATCTTCCCTGCATGTCTTCTCATTTTCTGTATTTTTTTTTTTTTTAGTTTAATTCCTGGGTTGATGCTTATAAAGTGCTTATGGCAGGTACCTTTATTGCTAGTATCAAGAACCCTTTGTAAAGGACTACTCAGAGATGTCTTCTAGGTGTAGTTGGTTTTTGGGTTTTGACAATATGTTTTTATTCTGAAAGAAATGCAGGAAATGCATTGAGCAAAGGAACTGCTGATTGATTTTTCCATCTTTTACTTATTTCAAGGATCTAGTTTCAGAGAGCTGAGGCTACTTAAATCATCCACATTTAAATTTGATTCTTATGCCATATGTACATCTCCTTTCTTATACCATGTCATTTATGTGGTAGACTTGCTTCATAAATATATGTGGAATGAATGAGAAACTTATTTTGCTTTCTAGGATGTTGCATAAAAATGAATATGAATCATAGCTTTGGAGAAAAAGAGGACATCTATGTGTATATATCTGTATAGGATATCTATAATCCCTTACAGGATTTAGGAACACATAGGAGGATCTCTCTCTCTCTCTCTCTCTCTCTGTGTGTGTGTGTGTGTGTGTGTGTGTGTGTGTGTGTGTGTGTGTGAGATAGTGGCTGAAGTTCATAATGTAAAAGGTGGTGCTGGGGATTTAGCTCAGTTGTTAGAGTGCTTGCCTTGCAAGCACAAGGCCCTGAGTTTGATCCCTGGCACCAAAAAGCAAACAAACATAAAAAAAAAGCCACATACATAATGTAAAATGGTAATCCAAAGATTGTACCTCAGAAGTTTGGTAGAAAATTGGTATTTACCATCAGAAATTTTCATGTACAACACAGAAGGAAGACTTGACAATGGTAGCATAAATATTAATTGACCAGATGAGGCTGGCAAGTTGAGTCATTTTAACTGACATGTTAAAAATCCCAGGACTTTGTGAAATATAAATGAATAAAGTGTATCTTAAGTGCAAAAACTATGCTCTTTTCTTTGGATTTTTATATACAAACCATATTGTTATTGTTTATGCATAATATTTTTAATTTACTTTAATTTTTTTTGTTTTAAGCAAAGAGCAGACGGCAGTCAAAACCATATAAGCCTAAAAAAATCATTAAAATGGAAGGAAAGATTGTGGTTTATACAGCCTGTAATAATGGAAGTAGTTCTGTTATATCTAAAGATGGAGAACTATACATGTTTGGAAAAGATGCCATTTACTCTGATAGTTCAAGTAAGTTAAAAAAAAATAAACATTTCATTTTGATGCAAAGAGGGTCCAATACTAATCATTAGCTGTTACAAAGACATGTCTAGAAAATTAACATTTGTAGTGTGCCTTCTTTGCAATTCACATATTTTGTTTTATGTGTGAAACATTCAGGATCAAATTTTCCTTGGTATCTTGTCACAGGGAGTTGTGTCCCTAGCTTTATGCACAGCTAGTAATGGAGCTTGGTGAGTGAAACTTTATCTTAGCTGCTGCTTACTGTAGAAAGCTTTCCCTAGCTTATAAGCACGCAGGTGCTCATATGGCATATCCCTGAAGTAATAGTGGTATCCTTTGGGAAATGATTTTTATAACAAAGTTGATTTATAATTACTGAATTATTTGTCTTCCCTATTAGCTTGTTAGAGTGGGATTATCTCTCTCTTACTGTTATATTTGTATCACCAATGCCAAGCATAGTTCTGGCATGATAGTTTTTCAAGAATTATTTATCAAGTGATTGGTTGACTGAAAAACGAAAATTGTTAGAATTAGATATAAGGAATAAAACTAAATAAATTCTGCTCCTACTTGGTTGCTAGATTTTCTTTCTAGCTATTAGAAATGAGTATAATAAATAAATCACCCCACATGGGGAGAGTTTATGTGAGATAAATTTATAAAGCCTTTGAATTTTATTGTGAAAAGGAAGACAAAATTTAATGAAGTTAGTGATTGCAAGTTTAAGTGATTGTCTCATGCAGGACAAATGACACACATAGAATGTTTATTATAGCAGTAATTAAGTTTAACTATACCCAGGTGATAACTGTGTACTAACTTATGATGGTAATATTTAGATTGTCAATTGTAAACTATCGAGATTAATCAAGCTTTTGGGGTAATACATGTATAGTTTAAAAATAATGTTCAGTGTAACTGTTGCTTGATCAAATTCTCTTGGCTAAGGTTGAAATTTATATATTTATTCAGCATATATTTCTTCAGCACTGCTAATATGTAAGGGATAGTGTATAAGGAGGGACCAAATAGCCATAGTTTCTCCCTGTCTTCTTGAATATTTGGGAGACTGTTGGATATGGTAGAATTTAAATAGTCAAGAGGTGTGGTGTAGCAGTTATAGACATAGACCCAGATGCTGACATTCAATGCTTTTTAGATGGGTAACAGTTTACTTAACCTTTTATAGCATCAGTGTCTAGCCTTTTGGCTTGCCTGGTCTGCACTGAGTAAAGATGAGTTACCCTGAGCTATATGTATAGTTAATACTTTTGTAATTTTTATTATAACATTAAAATGAAATAACACACAAGCCTAAGCTTAATAATTAGTAAGAAAACTTAGGTAGATTGAAATACAGGTACTGTTATTAGCAGTCACTACATTTTACTTGCCAAGTTGCAGAAGCACATGTAACATCTGATAAACATGTACGTGGGTTTCAGTTCAACTGTGTGTGGTGGGTACAGGAGATAGAGTTAGCACTGTTGTGTGCCCTGCCCCACTTAGCATTCCCTTGTCACCCAGGCAAGTCTATTCTGAGCACTGTGCAATCAAGTCAAGAAAAGAAAATCACTTAGTTTAAAAGTTTATGATTTTGTGAGACCAACTTACTAGCTGTTTTGGGCCACTAGTGATAGTACCTGCTTCTTATAATTGTTATGAGGATTACCTGAGGCAGTGCTTCAGAAATGCTTTGCATAGAACCTGGAATAAGTAAGGTCTCAAAATATGTCAGCTACTACTGTTAATAAGAAATACTTCTATTAAATATGTCTTTTTCAAATGAGCTAACCACTAAAAGTGGGAATTTTTAAGGTGCCCTTAACAAAAAGACCTAAGTGAGTCTGAGGGAAAGGGAAAGCCACCTTAAGGATGGGCTACTGCTGCTAATAGAGTAGTTTTCCCTACATGGTTGGAAGATTGATATTATTTGCAATTCAAATAAAACAAGAACTTTAATTTTTTTAAGGACTTGAATTTTTTAAAGAAGTTTTGTTCTAATGTATGTTAGAAAAATATTTAATAATCTTTGATTTTTACTAATACTACTTATAAGTTTAAACATGCTTCTGCCAATTTAAAGTTGAAATATCAAATACTGTTTTAAGAAATATCAAATAATATGGCTATTTTAAGAAATATTATATAGTATGAGTAGAACTTGGGTGTGACACGTATTATGAAAGTAATAAGGAAACTTTAGAAAATAGCTGTGTAGTAGATCACCCAAGAAAGTATTGTACGCTGAAAAATACTGTTTTGGTACATTTTAGATATACATAATGATAACATTCACCAGAGAGAATTTGTACCTGTACATGACATTTTGGAAAGTCTTACATGTTTCTATAAAAACATCATTGCAGGATACTGTGGCAGTTGTTTCACTTTTGAGAAGGCACAGTTTGAAGCAAGTAAAATAATGATTTATGGGCTTCTTTATTTCTGTGCCCAGAAAAGTTTGATACCTACTGGCCCTCTGAATACTGTTAAGAGGTGTAATCCTTTGGAGCAAGCATTCAGAAGTAAGCTTGAGATAATGTTACAGTAAAGATTTATCCCAAGTCCAAATAATATGTTAAGATTTATTGAAAGAAACTATATTACAAAGTTTAAAAATTTGATTTGATGTTATCCTGGTACTCTTTTGGCTACCTACTTCATACTATTTTGGTAAGTTATTTTACCCCAGAAATTAAAAGTTCTGCACTGAAGTAGTTTTTGTACTAGGTTCGCAGGGACTTTGTTGTCGTGTTTACCAAATTTCTGTCTTTCCTGTAGGTCTGGTAACTGATTTGAAAGGACATTTTGTAACTCAGGTAGCTATGGGCAAAGCTCACACTTGTGTTTTAATGAAGAATGGAGAAGTTTGGACATTTGGTGTAAATAATAAAGGACAATGTGGACGAGACACCGGTGCCATGAACCAAGGAGGAAAAGGTAGGTGTAGAAGTTTTGGATATTAAAATTTGTGTAGTCTTTTCATTGGTTTTTTCAGGATGTAGTAAAGAATCTTAGTCTTTTCAAAAATGAATGGCTCTTTGGTTCTTTACTAATGAATTAAGAAAATGCCTGAATTCCTCATTTATTTGATAATATTTATGACTAAAATATATATTCCTGAAAAAACTGAATATACTTAACATTTTAAATTTCTAAGCTAGTTTACCTTTATAGTTTTGAAAATTCTACATAAAATAATGGTACTTTTTGATTTGGTATTTTTTGATGACTGAATTGTTCCAGAAAATTTAATTTTTCGAATTCTTTATTACTAGTAGATCCTTTTGTACTATGTCTTCAGTTTCAGCTATTCTGACAACAGTCTATCTGGCAAATGTTATCCTCCTACGTAATATCGTGTACTACCTGTAATTTAATCTGTTCTTGACATCTAAGAATGATTCTTATGTATACTTGACCCTTTGTGAAGAAAAGGTTAAATTATAGATGCACTTACTTCATAATGTCCTTTGTCCTATCCTCAGGCTGTTGAAGAGCTAGAAGGGTTTGACTGCCTTATTGTAGCAGTCTTTTTCATTTGTGTTTTTGAGATAGTGTGTTTACTCCATTCTTACTGTCAGTTATTTCTTCTAGGTGCTATCATTTTTTCTATACCCTTCTCTCCAGTTTCCAGTCTTCTGTTTTTAAATTTGTGTGAGCTGCAAAAAAAGGACAATGCATACATATTGTTAAACAGCATCGAACTGTGCTTGAAGTACCAATATTTTGTGGTTTAAAGTATATAAATTAACAAAGCTGTGTTTGTTTCTTTTGGGGCCTGCCTGATATAGCTGACTCATCTGGATCTCAGAAATCCTCCGTTTTTTTTTTTATTTTTGACTGTGCATGAGTACGTGTGCGTGTGCATGCGCGTGCGTGTGTGTGTGTGTGTATTTAAAATATATCATTTTTATAAGTACTCTCTGTCAGAGTATATTGATTTTAAAAAAGAAGGAAGCAAAAGAAAAAGTAAATGTATTATTTTACAGTGGAAATATTTTATCTTCTCATTACACTGGTGAAACATAATTTTGGATAGTGTTGCTAGGGCAAAGGTAAGAGAATTACTTTAGTGATCTACACTATATATAATGTTTTATTATTATACATTATTTTATTATATTTACTCTTATACATTTTATATATTATACATACATATATTTCTACACTATATTTTGACATTATATATACATATATTTAAATTAAACTTTTATAAAAGGCTTGAGCCAAACAAAATTGTTTCTTCATTGTTCTGAAATGCTTGTAAAAATTGGCGTAAATTTGCATCTTTATTTTGGATTCTTAGGGGAAACTCTATAATAATGAAAGTAAGATTTTTTTTCCTTAATGAGAATCCCACTTATTTTTTTTAATTGTCATGAATTAGAATGCAGCTAAGTAAAGTAAAGCACATAAAATTAATACAGATTGGAAAATGAGAAAGAACATAAAGAGGTTTTTTTTTTTTAAATAGGGAAAATATAGAAACAATATTGAAATTAAAAAAATGTGCATCCACTATGTCTTATGACAGGTTTCCAGTGGAAAATAATTACAGATAATATTCATATGCCCTGTTTTTCCCTTGTAAGGCTTGTTATATTCCATTTTTGTCTAGCACTAACCATTTTCATAACTTTGATAAATGTGTTTTCAGTCATGTTCTTATAATGTTTTTACTTCTTCTGATATATTTTTTGTATGCAGAATAGATTGCCTACTGTATAAGTATGCATAAAAATAAAACATTCTGTGCTTTATAAGTATTGATCTGTTAATTAAGTTTTGTTGCAATTTTTTTTGCATCGCCATTGTATTAATACGTATCTGTACGGTTTATGCTGACTGTTGTGTACTAAAGCATTACCACTCATATACTACAGTTTGTTTTCCTTTTGATAGATGAGTCTATTTCCAGTTTTTTATTTTTAGCAGATTTTTCTTATAAAATGTTTTTCAGTCTTTTTCTTTATGAATTTTTTGCTTTAAGTGACCAAGTTGGGGCTTTTATTTTACATATGAAGTAGAATTACTTTTATCTATTTGCTACTTTGATCAACATTATATGGAAGATGTACATTAATGTGAGGATAATAGTTATAGTACTGTTAATGATTAAATGTTGGGAGAGCGTTTGTTAGCAGTATAGCCATGTGTAAGCAAATGTTCAAAACATTTAGCTGTTGCTGTTATTAAATATAGTTACTTAGGCTTCCTTCAGAATTGTTTTAACCCTAGACAAAGTTTGCTGTTTATCTCATTTCTCAGCCTGCTCGCTGGTTTGAAGTGACTAAGTCAAAAGAGGCTATATATGCTGTGTGTTTATTTATTGATTAGACATACCTATATCAAGTGGTAATTCTATGTTAGGTATATGTTCTAGGCTTTGCCTTTGAGGATCTAAATCTAGCAGGAAAAACAAAACAAATCACTTGATTTCTTCAGATTTGCAGAAATGTATGTTCCTTCATAACCCTATCGCATTTGCATTTTTGCACTTTTGTATGGTTATTTGATTAATATGTATCATTCTTACTTGATTTAAACTTTACAATAGTTCCCTATTGTAGTCTTCAATACCCAAAACAAAGATCTGCAAACTGTAATCTGACGTTTTACCTACTCACTAGCCATTTTTTTGTATGGTAGTACTAGCTAAAAAAGGACCTTATAATTGTAAATAGTTATTAAAAATGTGACATAGATTTACATTATTTACAGTCTACCTCTTTACAAAAAGTTGTTTGATTCTTTTCCATAAAGGAATAAAATAATACTGGATAAATTGTAACACATTTTTTAAAGTTGCAGTTGAGATATAAACAGGCTTTAAGGAGGTAGTCAATGACTCCCTGGAGTGGGTAATAAGTTCTTTCATAGGAAATGACTTCTGAGCTCAATTTTTGAGAGTGTAAAAAGTTTCTCTGGTAGATGAGGTAGAGAAAAGCATCTTGTAAATAAGGAATGATGGGGTAGAGGAAGTGAAAATGAGCACAGACCCTGTGCATGTGAAGGGACATAAGACGTTTGAAAAGCAGGTGGAATTTAGGTTCAGATGGATTGTAATTTGTATGGAAGAAATGAGATTGAAGAAAACTGGGACCATATTTGTGACTCTGTCTCTTGCTTAGAAATTTTGAAGGTCATTGGAGGTTTGTAAATTGTGAAATCATATACTATGTATTTAAATACAGTGGTATCTCAGTTTATGAACTTAATTCTTTCCACAATTCTGGTGGAATGAATTCTGTGACCAGAATCATGGAAAGAATTAAGTTTGTGGACTGAGGTACCATGGTATGTGTTTTAGAAAGATAATTTGTGACAGTGGTAATAATCTTAAGTTGGAGAAACCCTCGACACAAAACACGCTTAGCGGTTTTCTTTGGTCTGTTGAATGAAGGTATTGGTAGTGAGGTTGGAAAAGAGGGACTAAAATCAGAATAGATTTAAAAGTATGATAGACAGTGAAGACATGTGTTTGACAGTAGTCTTTTCCCATCTCTTTTGCAGAAAGGAAAGGTCGAGAGAGCGTTTGTTAGCAGCCCCTAAATTAAATTTTATTTTCGTTTATATTTTACTATTTTTTGTATAATCACTGGTGTCATGCCTTTTTTAAATTGGTAAATACCATGTATTCAATATGGAAATAATCAGAGTTATAAACTGATCTGTCAAACAGGGTTTGGAGTTGAAAATATGGCAACAGCAATGGATGAAGACCTGGAAGAAGAGCTAGATGAAAAAGACGAGAAATCTATGATGTGCCCCCCAGGGATGCACAAGTGGAAACTGGAACAGTGCATGGTGTGCACCGTGTGTGGCGACTGCACAGGATATGGAGCCAGCTGTGTCAGCAGTGGACGTCCAGACAGAGTCCCTGGAGGGTAAGACAGGATTCCCACCAAAGAAAATGTGCAAAGCAGATCCCTTTTCAAATTAACTGCAGAATATATTCTCTACTGTGTTGTATTAATTAAAGATAATTAATATATACTTATAATTCTTATAATTGTTTTCTGTTGCACTAATTTCTAATTTAGTGTTGTCTTTGCCTTTCTTTCATTTGATTCATTTAAGCCGTATTTAAAAACAAGTCATAAATTTCTCCCAAGTCTGAGAGTGTGACTTTGTGTTTTTTTTCCTACACTTATTTGATGCCAAATAGCTGTTTTTGTTAAGCGTGAAACTTTTCTAAGTAAAATTATCAAATATGATACAGAACACTTGATTAGGGATATGTCATTTTCTTTTTCGTTTTTTTTAAGTTTACCAAGAACATGTACTGGTACATTATAGATAGACATAGTGATCACACTCATTATAGTTAATTTATACCTGTACATGGTATATCTTGGTTCCCCCTCTTCCACACCCCTCCCTTCTACTCACCTTCCCCTCCTTATTTACAATAGCTTTATTTACATTTTTTCATTTTTTTCCTCTTTTTCTTTTCTTTTTCCCTTCCTTCCTTTCCCCTCCTCCCCTCTTTTGAATACTATCTTTCTTCTTCACCATATCTATTATACCTTTTTGTCCTTATTCACACTTATGGTTTCACATATCAGAGAAACAATCAATACATACTCATGTGTGTCTGATTTATTTCTCTTAAGAGTATGCTTTCAAGGTGTATCCATTTACATATAAATGTTTCAAGTTTATCCTTTTTTATGGCAGAGTGGTACTCCATTGTATAAAAAACATTTTCTTTTAAATGAACTCACTGTTTGCAGTTTTAGGTACTCCTAGAGTTGCATCATAACTGTTATATTTATCCCTGTATCCTTTTATTATACTATCTTTTTTATTTTTTCAGGGTTCTATATTATCGTCAATTTAAAGCTAATGTGTGAGTTTGGCAGAGTAAGAATGCATCTGCATCTTCCTAGAATGTTGGGATAACTTTGAATCCAATTTTTTAAAAAAAATTTTTTTTTTTGAAGCGGGGAAGTGCTGGGGATCGAACTCGGACTTGTGCTTGCTAGGCAAGCTCTCTACCACTGAGCTAAATCCCCAACTCCCTGAATCAAATTTTTATAGCTTATATAACATATTGGAATGTCCTTTGTAAGATAAGATTTCTAATTATTGGCTGATTGGAGAGAATAGAGGACGTTTTGTGAAGAAAAGCCAAGAGTGAAGACAGCCACTCCTGTATCTCTGGCCTCAGTAATTTAGCAGGCTTTTTTAGTAGTCGAGGGCTTCATCTCAAATCTCTAGATCTACTCTGGTTTTATTTCTAGCTTTATATTTAGATCATGTGTAATCTAATCTTTAAGGCTTTTATTTCTGTGTGTGAGATCAGATCTTGCTTTGTTGATCGGGCTGATCTGAAACTTAGGGTTACCAGCTTAAGCAGTCCTGCTTCAGCCTCATTAGAAGCTGCAACTACAGGCACCTGCCACCATGCCTCTGGCATGACGTATTTTTTAGAATATTTTTCTTTATTAACATGAGCAAAAAATATTTTTACTCTTGGATTATATGCCTCAGAGCTTTACTTCTGACTGTTTTCTATTTTTAAGTACTTATTTTTAATTTAATTTGGATGTGGAAAGCTTTTGATTTTTTAAAAATAGTATTGAACTGAAATTTATTCTCTTGAATTTGCCCCAAACTGTTTCCAGTGAAATTCAGTGTTTACAGTCTCTGACCGTGAGCTACTGGTATATATCATAAACGCATATTTAAATTCTCCGATTCTGCCTGAAAGTTATTATTCTTATATACTTTTTTCTCCATATACTTTCCAGTTTCCAGTAATTTTTGTTGACCTGTACAGACAGTACCCAACCAGTTATATTAATTTCTTTGTTAGTGAGGCAAAATGAATACATGAATAAAGTTAAAATAGGCATATGTCAGGTTGCTAAGGACTTTTAAAGATGACTTGAATTATTATAAAATTATGACTTACTCATCTTAGAATAAATTTAGAATTAGGTACTATTTTTCTCAGTTTTTCTTTTTGTGGTAATATACACAAACATAAAATTGGCCGTCTTAACCATTTAGAAGTGTACAATTGAGTGGTATTATTAAGTATTTCATACTGTTAGGCAGCCATCACCATCATCTGTCTCCATATCTCTTTTCATCTTGAAAGACTGCAACTATACTCATTAAACAGTAACTTCCTGTCCTTCTCTGTCCTCATCCCCTGGCAACTACCATTCTACTTTCTGTCTCTATGATTTTGGGTACCCTAAGTACCTCTTATAAATAGACTCATACAGTTTTTGTCTTTCTGTGACTAGCATATTTCACTTAGTACTATAATGTCCTCAGGATTTATTACTTTTGTAACATGCAAGGATTTCCTGTTTTATTGCTGAAAAATATTCCATATTTTGCTTATTTCTTCAGGCCTTGATGGACACTTGAGTTGCTTTCACATTTTTAGCTATTGTGAATAATGCTGTTGTAAAGTTGCTGGGCAAATATGTCTTAAGAGACTTCGCTGGCAGTTCTTTTGGGTATATACCTGGAAGTAAATCTTTTGAGGAACCACTATTCTGTTTTTCATGGTGATTATACCATTTTACACAAGTGTTTCAGTTTCTCTGTATCCTCATAAATACTTGGCAGTTTTCCGATTTCTTTAAATCAGAAACTATGCTGATGGGTGTGAAGTAATATCTTATATAGTTTTCATTTAGATTTCCTTTAATAATTAGTGATGTTAAGCATCTTTGTACTAGCTTTTTGCCATTTGTAGATATGTGGAGAATTGTTCATTAGATTGCCTTGCCCATTTTTTAATTAGATTGTTTATTTTTTGTTGTCAAGTTTTAAGATTTCTGTGTATAGTCTGGATATTGACTCCTTGTCAGATATATGATTTGCAAATACGTTGTGTCTGTGAGCTACCTTTTTATTCTGTTTATGCTATCTTTGGTGTTCAAAAGTTTTTAGTTTTTATGATGTTCAATTTGTCTATTTTGTAGTTGTTGCCTGTGCCTTTGGTATCCAAAAAATCATCACCAAACCCACATCCAGAAACACTTTCCTAGTGTTTTCTTTTATGGATTTTTATAGTTTTAAGTCTTAGATTGATTTTTGATCCATTTTGAGTTAATTTTTGCATACGGTACTAGGCAAGGATCAAGTTTCATTCTTTTTGCATTTGGATATCCATTTTTCCTGTACCGTTTATTGAAAAGGCTGCCCTTTCTTCCTTGAATGATCTTGATTCTCTTCTCAGAAAATTGTTTTCCCATATGTGTGAGGGTTTATTTCTGGGCTGTCTATTCTATTCCCTTGGTCTATAAGACTGTCTTTATGCACGATCACACTTTTGTTTACAATAGCATTTAGTAAACTTTGAAATAAAGTATGAATAATTTGTTGTTCTTTGTCAAGATTGGTTGACTGTTGAGGGTCTGTAGGGATTTAGTATGAATTTTAGGATAGTTTTTTTGAGGCGTGGTGCTGGGGATCAAACTCAGAGCCATTAGATTGCTAGGCAAGTACTTTGCCACTGAGCTAAATTCCCAACCCCAGGATAGGTTTTTATATTTATTCAAAAAGAATCATTGAGATTTTAATAGTGATTTACATTGACTCTGTAGATGGCTTTGCATAGTATTCACGTCTTAACAATGTTGTCTTCTCATCCATGAATATGGAATGTGTTTCAATTTCTCTCTTTAATTTCCTCCAGCAATGTTTTATAGTTTTATTGTACAAATATTTCATTTCCTTAAGGGCAATTACTGTTCTATTATTTTTAATGTTATTATAAATAGAATTTTATTGTAATTTTGTTTACAGATTGTTTGTTGTCACTGTTAAGAAATGTAGTTGATTTTTGTGTGTTGTCTCTGTATCCTGTTGCTTTGCTGAATTCATTTATTCTAGCAGTTTTTAATGTGTGTTTGTGGAATCTTTAGCATTTTCTACATACAAGATCTGTGAACATGGATAATTTTACTAATCCTTTCAAATTTGTATGCATTTTCCTTCTTTTTCTTGCCTAATTGCTCTGCCTAGGCCTTCCAGTACTGTATGAAATAGAAATGGTCAAATTGGGTATCTTTCTCTTTGCCCTCATCTTAGAGAAAAAGCTTTCAGCCTTTCATCATTGAGTATGATGTTCCCTATGTGTTTTTCACACATGGCTTTCACTTTGTAGAGGTAATTTTCTTCTGTTACTACGTGAATGGTTTTTTAAAATCATGAAATGATGCTGAATTTTGCCAAGTACTTTTTCTGTATTGATTGAAATGATTATGTTTTCCTTCTTCCGCTAAGGTGTTGTGTTGCATTGATTTTCTTATATTGCATTTTAGGAATGAATTTAACTTTGTCATGGTATATTAGCCTTTTACTGTGATGCTGAATTTGGTTTGTTAGCTGTGTTTTTTTTTAAATCAGTGTTCATAACGGATATTGGTCTGTAGCATTTTTTGTTTTTGTCTTTAATTCCTTATACTGCCTTTACCTTTGATATCAGAGTAACCCATACAATGAGTTAGGAAGTGTTCTCTCTGCTTTAATCTTTGGAAAGTTCGAGAAATATCAGTGTTATAAACACTATTTAAAAAGTAATGTCCATGGACAAATTCAACTGGGCATATTTTTATATCATAGTTTTTAATTGTATAGTTAGTGATCTTCCAAATTTTCAGTAAGACTACCTTTCAAAAGTTAGAAGTTCAACAAGGTACGTAGTTGTGTCTTTCAAACTGCTCTCAAGTGGTTTCTTGCTGTTGTCCTTCTGCAGATCTTCATAACCACAGGGTCAACAAGGCTGTAAAAAAAAACTTTTTTTGGGGGGGGACTTTTGAGACAGAGTCTTGCTATATATTCAAGAATGGCCTTGATCTCACTGTGTAGCTCAGACTGGCCCCAAACTCCCTGGGGTCTTCCTGCCTCAGCCTCCTGAGTGCTTCAAAGCTTAAAGCCACCACACCTGGCTTAAAGTGTTAAAGGACTGATCCAGCACATAATGTTAAAGCAATGGCTTCTGCGTCTGCAAAATATACGACTGAAGAAGTTATTTCTTCAGTGGACCTTTAGCCAGCTTCTAGGAGTATCCTTGCCTTTATTTTGTTACAAATACGTACCATACAGTTCAAAATTTATATCAAAGGCACAGAAAAGAAAAAGAACAGGTAATTGGACACAGTAGAAAAAGAACAGGGGAACAGCGGCATATCCTGATAGGCAGGAATATTGTTTGCTAGCTTCCTTCTGATACAGGAAACTCAATGCTAAAGCTGATGTGCTTCACTCAGAAAACCTTTAAAAATCTATGTTTAATAGTGGTTTTGACAACAACAGAATCCATTTGTATTTTCTATCGAAATACACCAATTATGCCTATTAGGAGCTTAAGAAAGTTTGTCTTTTACTTATTCATCAATTTATACCTTTTCTTAAAATGTGGAAAAAGAGTTGTAAAAAGAGCTAAAGAAAAGATTAAAGGTATTTCAGTTAAACCATGTTTTTTGTTGTCTATAGGATCTGTGGTTGTGGTTCAGGAGAATCTGGTTGTGCTGTATGTGGATGTTGCAAGGCTTGTGCAAGAGAGTTGGATGGACAAGAGGCAAGACAAAGAGGGATTCTTGATGCAGTGAAAGAAATGATACCTTTAGATCTTCTTTTAGGTAATTTATTACACTGAGCATCTTGTCCTTAACACAGTAATTCTAATGGTTTAAACAATTTCTCTTAGATATATATTAAAAATTAAGATACCAATTGTATATGCAATATCATTCTTTTGATGACTGGCTCTGTAACATTAATTAATGGATGAGATTCTTTTTCTCTTTTAAGAATTCTTGACATATATAGAAATAATTTTTGTCATAGGTAATGTCATTGCTTGCTTTTATTTTTTGAGTTTTGTGTAGGTGTGTTACAGGTATTATATAACACAAATTGTTATTATTATTTTGATCAATAATCTAGCTGTCCCAGTACCTGGGGTTAATATTGAAGAACACCTTCAGTTACGACAAGAAGAAAAACGGCAGCGTGTAATCAGAAGACACAGACTAGAAGAGGGAAGAGGTAAGATGTAGCTATAGAGAAAAAGTATAGGTAAACCTTTTTTCTCTTAAAATGAAAAATTAATAGAATAGGCTGATTTAATGAGAAATCATTAAAATTAGTAACATTCTGGTAAGTTATGAAAATATTCAGGGCATTTATAATTGTGCCAATAATATACACTTACTTAATTGATAAGCGAACCATATTAAGAATTATGCCATCTGTCTATCAATAACTGTTATTGATGACAATTTAAAAAAAATATAAATGCTAAAAATTTGACATTCGTCCAAACTTTGGACTTACTTAGTTGATATGTAGGAAAATTGCATATATTCCTTAGAAAATACTGTATAATTTAAGTTTTGGGTATTCACAACATATGGAAATAAGAGATAATTCATTTTATATTAATGATTTTTTTTCATAAGTTTGTTTATTATCTCTTTGCTACCTGGGTTTTATCCCAGTTGGTAATATTTAAATCAAATGAACTGCCCTCAAAACTCAAAAATGTACTAGGTTTTAATCAAGGTATAATAAATCTTTGTGGTGAAATTTAATTACTTGGAAGATGCTGTGTATCTTGTTACTTTTTTTTTTCCCTTTTGAAAAAGCCATTCTTCTGTAGTTATAATATATTTTAGCATATTGGAAGTAAAGAAACATTGAATTATACATCATAATTCAACAAAACTTGGTGATTACAGAATATTATTTTGTCATTTATTTTAAAAAGTATTGTAAACTTTTAAAACATTAATTATAAATTCTAACTATTTAAAGGTTAAAAATTCTTCCACTAGTTAAATATTTAAAGGATTATATTATTTTACGTGATTTCTCAAAAACAGAATTAGGTTCTGGGTATTTGGTGTGTATTTTATGACCAGTAAGTTTACTTTACAGTCCTAAATATGTATTAAACACTGAAACAGAAATACATCATTCAGATTTTTGGTTAATAAACACTTGGTCTTCATATTTTTGTTGAACTTTTTCTCACTCTCTTTCATGATTTTGAAAGCATAGCATACATTAAATTTCTTCTCTTGACGAATTGGAATCTTCATTACTGACCTCACTTGTGGCAGCTCTCCTTTGCACAGTACTGATACTAACTGAAGTGTGTGCACTTTGAAGTCACACCCTCTGTAGCTGTCACTACAGGTACCGTAGAATCATATTAAGGGAGTACATCATTCTTACGTGTATGTTCCAGTTAGCACAGGACTGTGTAAAGTAAATGCCTGCTTGCATATTTTATTTTATAAAAACATTTTTACTTTGAAACAAGAATCCTAATTGTATACCCATTTTTAAGGGGTCAAAATTTCATGCTGAGACAGAAGGATCAGAAGTTCAACCCTAGTCTGGATGCAAACTTGTGATCTTCCTGCCTCAGTCTCCAAGAGTGCTGGGATTACAGGCCTGCACCACTACACACAGCAAGGAAACAAATTTTTATAAGCAAAAATTAAATGTTCACAGAGATACATCTACACTTGCGTAAGAAAAACCCTCCAAAGTAACAAGTTTATAGGTGATTTTTATTTTCTTCTAAAATTCATATTCTAAATATTTTCCAGCAAGCATATTATTTTATAAACAGAATAAGAGAGTAAGAGTTATGTTTTAAAATATAAGCCATTGTTTCTTGTAAAATAATAAATTAGTTGAGACATTTTGTGTTTAATTTTTTTTTTTAATAGAATACAAGAATCTCTTTCAGTTGCTACATTTTTATTAGTTCAGGATTGTGGTTCTCAAAAAGACCATCATCACATGGGCACTTGTTAGAAGTACCAGTTCAGATCTGAAACTTGATCTGGGTCTGTAGGACCCAGAAAGATAAGCTTTAAAATTTCCAGGTGATTCTAATAGTCACAAAATATGAGAACCAGTGCTGTAGGTCAGTGTTCACAGTTGGTTGTGTTGACCTGTATCAGAATCACTTAGGCCAGTGAGTCACATTTCTGGGTCCATGGTTCTGAAAACAGGTTTGACTCACATGCAGTATTCTAGAGCTGTTCTCCGGGTTCTGTGCTAGAGAAAATTGTTAGTCATTGTTTGTCCTCATGAGGAGTAGTAATGTCAAACTTTATGTTCCAGCTGCTACACATAATTATCATTCCTCTTCTTGGCTCTGCTTAGTACTTTTTTTAGAGACTTCAAGTTTAGGAATATAGTCGTAATTATGTTCATTAGTAATTGAGTTTTAACAGTGTTAACATTGTAGGACTTCAGAATCCAGTTAAGTGAAATTTAATTTATTTAACATTTCTATCTCATTCTATTTACCAAATCTATGTGTGTATGTTTTTTTCTTTTTTAATTGATAAGTATTTTAGGTCCAAATACTTATTCTAAAGCCTTGTGTGTTGGTTAGCTTTTCCATCACTGGTACAAAATATCCAACCAACCCTTACAACTTAATGGAAAGGTTTAATTTGTGCCGCAGTTTCAGATTTAGTCCATGGTTGGCTGCTGCCAAGGCACAAACATAGTGGTGAAAAGGCATGGTGGAGGAAAGCTGCTGAGTTTAGGGTGGCTGGGAAGCAGAGAAGGGGAGCAGTGCCAGAAAGGAAAGAACCAGAGACCAATTATAGACCTCAAAGGTCATGCTTCCATGACCCAGTGAGACACATTGAAAAATATGCTTTAATAATCCCCTAAGCAGCTCCCAAGCCAATCAAAGTGACAATTAAGCGTAACTGTCACATTTCATCCCTTTTCAATTTGACACCCAAACACATCACATTAAACCATACTCAATCTACAAATAAAAATAAGGTTATAATTCCCCCTAACATGATGTAATATCCCATATAACTGAAAACACACTAATGCCCTCTCTGAAGTCTCAGAAATCAGAAGTTCCAGCATTGTCAGAAGTATAAGTAAAAGTCTACCCTGAGACCCAAGACACACTCTGAACTGTGAATCCTGTAAGTTCAAAAAACAATGTATTCTCGGTATATGATAGCACAAGGTAAACATTCCTGTTCCAAAAGGGAAAGGTGGGAGATAGGAAAGGATCAAATGAAAGCAAGACCAAAATTCAGCAGGACAAACATCCTGGGCATGTGGTGAGATAGGTGTTCAGGTTTGGTCAGCCTCACACCTATGGCCTTGCTTGTTTCAGCCTACACAGCTTCTCTCTTGGGCTGGCTTTACTTGCTACTAGCAGACATCTCATTTTCCTGGCATCTCTGACTTCCTGGGGTCTTCCTTTGACTGTTTCCCTAGCTTCAGGCATCCACCTTTTCAGGGGCGTTTGTCTGGCTTTCCAGGCTTTCTTTTTTTTAATATTTTTTATTTATTTTTTTTTAAATTTTATTTCCAAGAACATGTATTGGTACATTGTATACATAGTGATCACCTTCATCTTAATTTGTACCTGTACATGATACATCTTGGTCCCCCCTTCTTCCCTTCCCCCTTCCACTCCCCCCATTCCACTCCCCCTCCCTTCCCTATTTACAGTAGCTTTATTTACATTTTCCCCCCTTTTCCCTTTTTTTCTTTTTCCTATCCTTCTTTTCCCCCTCCTACCTTTCTAATTCTCATCTCTATTGAATATTATCTTTCTTTTACTTAGTATCTATTATAGTTTTTAACTGTATTTATGCTTACAGTCCCTCACTGGAAGAAAGATAGCCTCTTTAATAAAGGGTGCTGGAAAAATTGGCTTGCCACATGCCAAAAACTAAAACTAGATACATGAATCTACTGGAAGATAGAATAGGCAGGCCTTCTTCTTAAATTCTGGGTGGAAGTCTCCATGACCTCACAGTTTTTGCATTCTGTGTTCCTGAACAGTAGGCATTACATGAACAGTGCCAAGATTACTCCCAGCTTGAATAATAGCCAAGTCCTTTTGGACCATGGCTGCAGCAGCCTCTGTGTACCTAGATGGCTGAGTTTGGTGAAATGAATCCAAGGGAACCAGTTTTCCAGGTGGTTTCTCTTGAGTTGGAGTCCCAGTGACTCCCTTTTCCAATGTAGGGTTTGTACTTTTGCACCCTTGAACCTGCAGTGTGTGAGGTCTTGCTGATTCCTGAGATGCCTTCAAGGCATCTTCTCAAAGTGCTTAGTGTCTTTTTAATGGTGCTGATGTCTCCAGCCACCACACCTCCTTTGGTCCCTATTTTACACTTGGTTCTTTTGGGGCCAGAATTTAAAGGTTTCAGGTCTTTCTGCTGTGCTTTTTACTCCTGTTTCTGGATAAAAGCAGCCAGCAGTACCCTGAACATGGGGCTGCTGTATTTCCTCTACCAGATCAAGTAGTCACCACCCTTAAATTCAGCCTCCCACAAAATCTCAGGACATGGCCAAAATGTAGGCAGATTCTTTGCCAGAGAATAATACATGTGGCCTCTAGTTTGATTCTCAGAAGAGCCTTCTGAAACCTAATGAGTCTGGCTTCTGCTGTCCACATTCCTGTCACTATTCTATTCTTCTGAGCTGGGATCACAATCACATGTCAAGTTCTACTTAAAACATTCTAGGGCTTCTCTAGTTTGCTTCTTCAAACTTTTCCAAACTCCTGCAAACCAGTTCCAAAGGCTTCTGGGTCACATGGTCAGGTGTAATAACAGCAGCAATCTCACTTCTCTGTTGAAGTGAATTTGCTGTATCCCTTAGCTTTCCCATTGCTGGAACAAATTAGCTGACACCAGCAGCTTAAGGAAGAGAGCTTTAGTATAGCTCATGGTGGAAGGGCATGGTGGAACATAACAGTTCATGGTGATTGGGAAGCAGAGCAAGAAAGTAGTGCCAAAGAGGAAGGGGCCAGCGACCAGATGTAGACCCCCTAGATCATACCTCCACAGCTCACCCAGATATACTCGGAAGTGTACTTTACTAATCCCTTAGGTAGCTCTGAAGCTAATCAGTCTTACTGGTGTAATTTAGCTACTGTTTGTTGCACAGGATCTTTAGTAATGGAATACACTATTTTTACTAAAAAATACATCGTTATTACTGCTGTTCAACAAACTTGGAACTTTGTCTTTCATGTAAATTTTTGTACTAAGTTCAGTGGTGTTTGTGATAATTTTCAGTTTCTTAGATTGTATGAAGTTGTTAATTCTCTGGGACATTATAAATGATTGCTTGTTCAGTAGAATTGTTTGTTAAGTAGAACTCTCTGATTCATCAGAACTAATGAATGATTATATCAAAGATCTTGTCTTTTTGTTCTTTTTTAGCCCTTTGTTGTAAAAGAAACAACTCCAATAATGTGGGCTAGTTTAGCCCTTCTTTCAATTTTTTATTATGTCAAATCAGAATTCGTAATTGGGAGCTTCAATGGAGTGACTTCTGGTTTGGTTGGGACAGTCCCATTTTATTATGCCCGTATTTCAGGCATATTGCTTAATAGTGCTGTCTTACTCTCAGTAGAGTCTTAATTGGATAATAATTTCTATAGTTAGCCTAGCTATAATGTGTAGTGGCTAAGAATGTGTGTTCTGAAGTTCACCTTTGGATCAGTTCCTGGCTTCTTCACTTTTACTAGCCGTATGTGACTTTGGGAATTCAACTTCCCTGATTATCGATTTTCTTACCTTTAAACTTACCATGACATGGTACCTACGTAACTGGAACAGAGAATTATTGATATTGGGACAATTCCCTGCTTGTACTAGCTTTAAGTAAGTTTTTGATTATGATGATGCTGGTGAGCTATTTATTAGACTTCTATTTTCTTTGAGCTTGATTCTTTTCTATTGTCAACCTTAACATAATTTCTTAGAATACTGTGATACTTATTAGAAAATTTTGGTTATTAAGAAAATTCCATACAATCTTCAGATAAAGCAAATTCCATTTTGATACCAAGAAAATCAATGTCCCAAAGTTGCAAATTAGAATATAAAAACAAACTAGAATACAACAACAAATTTATCATAGTCTAATCTGAAAGTGATTGAGTTGATATTGGGGTTAATTTTTAAACTTCTAAAACCATTTTCTCAATTTGACAGAGATCAAATACAGTATTAGTTGATATTCCAATGCCACAATGAAAATCTCTTTTGCAATTAAAATGTTATGTGAAACATTTACAAAACGATTGAAAAAGATCAGTATGATTGATTCTTCATGCAAAGATGCCCTGCTAGAATTTTAATGTAATCTTTTAAAAAAATTTTTTTGTGTGTGTGTGTGTTACTGGTAATTGAACCCAGGACCTTTGCACTGAGCTACATCTGCAGGCCATTTTATGTTATGTTATGTCATGTCATGGCATGTGATGTCATGTTGTTTTGAAACAGTCTTGCTAAATTGCCCAGGCTGGATTCAAACTTTGGTTTCTCCTCCTTCTCCCTGCCAGAGTGCTGGCATCACAGGCCCGTACCACCATGGCTGGCTCATGCATACTTTTATGCTATAGTTATTTTTTATGATATCATACTTTGATACATAATGGTGCCCTTTACCCCCTTACTAATATGTTATAAAAGCTTTTGTGCTTTATTACAATACAGTAATTAATGTAATCAAGAATTTAGGTCAAAGAAACTTCTCCTTTAATTCAGTTACTACTTGTATTTATTTTGTTGTTATCTTCTAGTCAAGTTTTATGCATTTCTAGTTACGTCACTAACTGAAATTTGTTGTATATTTTTGCTTATTTTTGCTTTTTATACATTTTCATGTTTTGCTAGGTTTTTTTCACTTTCCCATTTTCTCTGTGACTGAAATGAGGTTAATAGTCTAATGGGTGTACTTTCATATTTACTCCATTAAGTCATGTGCGGTTATTGCATCTGCACATACGTAAAATTATAGGAGTCTGCCTATTTTCAGAAATGGTACAGTGTTATGTGTGCATTAGCACCATCCTTTCCTTACTTTCCAGTACAATATGAATACAATCCAGGTCCGTAAATATCTTCCATATTCTACTTAGCAGCTACATGCATAATATGATTATACCACAGTTTAGGCAGCCATTATTCTGTGGATCAGCAGTCAGGTTATTTTTAGTTTTTTGTGTGATTGCTATGCTAAATATTCTTCAGCTTACAGCTATGCATAGTAAAGCTTTTGTTTCTTTTTTTTTTGTAAAGCTTTTGTTTCTATAGTAGAGCTCTGTAGAAATAGAATATTTGAGTCAGAGTGTGTATTTTGAATTTATAGACATTTCACACTCCTTTGAAATAGATACAGGAATTTATATTCTCTAATGTGTAAATGTATTTTTCTCTGGTGTCACTTGTAGTTATTTTTAATTTTTGCAAAAATGTTTGGCAATGTTCTCTCGTTGTTAAATAGAAATTTTTTTGTATAAATATTCTTTGTAAATTTTAATTTAATAAATATTCTTTTGTAAATATTCTTCTGCTAACTGGATGTAATACAGATTTTCATTAATTATCTCTATTTTTTACAGTTATTAAGGTACAATTAATAATAAACACTTTTGAGCTGAAATATTTTTTAAAATATTTTAGAGTTTTCCTTAGGATAGATTTGTAGAAATTAGTAGGGTACCTTGGGTTTTAGAGTTTGTACACCAAAGGATAATAATTTTTAAAGTCTCAAAATGCACGTCTGGTAGGTTTCTGAAAGCCTTGTCTTGTACAGCCATTTATTCCATACTTTCTTCTTATTTGACCATTGTCTACACATGAGCTTTTAAATATCTAGATCTGATAGTTTCATGGCTGTTTTATTCACTTTCTTCTCACTAAAACCAACACATTATAATAATTCAGATTTTTGAAATTCTTTAATAGCTTTTGAATAGTCTTACTTTCCATAATCACACTATTGCCTTACTTTTCCCTTCTCTCCTTTGCCCAACTTGCAGCAAAAAGCCTTTTTAAACTGGTATTACCCAACAGTCTTATCCCTTTTGGAGCACTTTTCATCCTTCAAGGTACAATGTACACAAACTTGTTTTTTATAGCATTTATCACACTATATTGCAGTTCTTTCTTTTTATTTCTATAATCTCTAGTGGACTGAATTCCGTTGAGATCCTATTTCTTTTATATCCATGACACCTAGTTTCTGCCAAATAAAAGATAATAAAAAAATGTTTAACAAATGGATGTTTGAAAATTGTTTGTAAAAAAACCATTTTGGTCCATGAGATACTCTATTTTGGAGCCTTATGTTAATTTCTAGGCATACTTGCCCACAGGGCTTCTAGATTTATACATTGAAAATTTCCAGAAAGATTGAATTTAGTTAGAAACTAATTAATGAATATCGTGGGTATAATATATTTTTATGAAGAGAAATAATATTCTAATGAGATCATAGAAACTAGAGTAATATAATTATTTTTATTTTAACATTTATAATTTTTGTGTAGTTGGAAAGAACTTTTTTAGAGTTATATTTTCTATTTCAATAAATCAATTGAAAAATAATGCATTTTAATAAGACATATTGTTCATATTTGAAGAATTTTATTTTCTTTTCGAAATGGAGCTGTTTACTTTGGTTTGAAAATGATTGGTACTGCATTACTGGGAAATAATATTTAATTCTTCTGCTAACATTAAATCAGTGTGTTTTTATCTACAGTTAATTACGGACTATATAATTTTTGTTTTCTCATTGGATCAGTGCTCGTATCTTTGAACCTAGAAGCAACTGAAATAACATTCATGTACCATCTTTTTATGTTTAATAAAAGATACTTTGAATTTAATCATCTGTTTGTCAGATTTATTACAGGACAGTAGTTTCAGTTTGTCAAATCATTAGAAAAATTAATTAAAATGAAAATGAATAGAGAGTCTTAAAAACAATTTTAAGTTGTTAAAAACGTTAGATTTTTACATACATTTATTATTTTCTTTTCGAATACTGGTACTGTCAAATTTGGAATGTTTTGAAATTTAAAGGTATTTTTGAAGTTGCTAAAACTCAAGGAAATTGTTCTACAGGAGAAAAACCTAAAAATTTAAGGTATAATTGTAATCTGTGAAGGTATATTTTGTGTGTTATGTGTACAAAGTCATGCTTCAGGAAGAAATGAAAGAAAGATGGTTAATATCCCTAAAATATTATTTGAAGGTAAAATTCAGGTTCTCTGTCTCTCTCTCTCTCTCTCTCTCTTTCTCTGTCTCTCACACACACACACACACACACACACACACACACACACACACCCGTGGAAATCTTTTGGTTTTATTTTTGGTCATCTGATTTCATAACTTCTGTTACAATATGTGGAAAAATCAGTAAATTATTTTGTTGGTTTTGTAATAAGATTGATGTAGATAATAACGCTGGAAAACTTTGTTAAAACTTACTGATTTATTTGAAAATTAATCAGTGGGTTTTGTATTTCAATAAGAAAAATATTTGTTTTCAATGAGTATATGGTTCACTTAGTTTTAATATGCGATACTGAAAAATTAGATAATTTGATTTACTTTAATAGAACTTCTTGATTATCTGTTTGAGACTGTAAGTAACTATCCAATAATTTTATAAGTATAAAAGATGGGATTTTTACTTTAGGAACTATATTCAAGATACTAGCTTGTATGTGGCATGGTGACTAGATTATGGTTAGAGGCAGGGGGTTGGAGTGGGGGAAATGGGAGAAAGTTGTCCAAAAAAAAGTTAAGAATAAATTTCATGCATTTTAGTTAATTATTTTTGTTCATTATAGTGTTTTCATTTTGTGAGCTTTTCTATGCACATACAAAATGTTTCTCCTCAGGCCCCCTTGTATTTGCTGGTCCTATTTTTATGAACAACCGAGAACAGGCTCTAGCCAGACTCAGATCCCATCCAGCACAGCTAAAGCATAAACGGGACAAGCACAAAGGTATTTGGTCTTCCTTATCAACTAGGTGGGATACTCTCCCAGTTTCTTCCAGTCGTTTGAATTTTGTCTCTGGGAAAATGCATAAACCTGATTCTTCTATTTTGCTTCTATTGTTAATATAGCCTGAGGAGAAAGAACATGCTGAAAGTGGTAGTTTGTGCGTGACTGTCATGCTTCTCATTCATTTTATTGTTAACTTTTATTAAAACATTTCACAATATATCTTTTTCATTTCTTTTCACACCTTATGAAGGGAAGAGAAGGGGAAATATGTTACTACTTTCTCTTTTTTGTCCTTTATTATCTGTTCTTAGATGCCCGTGATCTAGCATTTTACAGTTCTTGTTTTTAAATGGTGTTTATATGTTTCAGAATAAATAAACTTACCAAATGTAGTTCATAAAGTAATAACTGCCATTACATTTTCTGCTGTTTTAGTAATAAGATTTGCAACACACATCAATACACAAGTATTTGATTTTAGAGGGCTAAGTAGAGAGAGACGTAAGCAAAGTGTGTCATGTAGACCTGCCATAGTCCTGGGAATCTGTCAGAGGTCTGACCAAGTCTGTTAGGGACTAGGAATTCATTCTGCATTATTCTTTGAGATCTGAGTTCTGGGTTAACATTTGTGCATTATTTTTTAAGATCTGAGTTCTGGGTTAATGTCAAATATTCCTAAATAATGCCTATTTTTGCATAATTATTTTGATTATTTTTATCATGATCATGGTTATTTTTGTTTGACAAGTTATGGTCAGCTAACATCAAGAAAAGTTTAATGCAGAGAATTTTAAAATTTATGTATAATTATGCCTCAAATCCTGGCATGTGAACTAGGGATGCTTCACAAGCTAGTTCAACTTGTACTTGGTATTTTCTGAAATGCCTAAAATAAGCCCTGAAAAACAGAGTAGAACGTTTTCAAAATATGTGTTCTGGATATGTACATTAATTTTAGTGTTCATGTCTTATTTTTTCCTTTGCTGCAAAAATTACAGTTGAATTTAAAAAACCTTTCATGTGCAATATATAATCAACTTTATTTTTATTTGCCTTTCTCAATCTGTTGGTTTGCCACTCAGCAAACACACAAAACTTCTGTTTTCAGGGAAAGCACAAATCGAACTTAAAATTTAAGTATAAGGCTGGGGATTTAGCTCAGTGATTAGAGTGCTTGCCTTGCAAGTACAAGGCCCTGAGTTCGATCCCCGGCACCACCAAAAAACAAAAAAAAACTTAAGTATATTCTGCAGAAATAAAAATTGGAATGTTTTATAGCTAACATAATTAGACACAGTAAGATTTGTGATTGCTTTATTTACACTAATGTACTCAAAAAAACCATAAATATTTAACTCTGAGGAGTTAAATACAGTATCTAGAGTATACTATGTAAATTATTTCAGTTATTGCCAAATTCTCTGATCTCTTATGCCACTGTTAGAACAGATTTTCTCAATGTGTTTGCCCCTCAATTATATGAAAGTGAAATTTTTCTGGTATTTTACCTGAGGTTAAATATTCACATTTCATGAAACAGTTTTAAAAGGCCAGTATCTCATGGACAAGCGCCTTTATTTTTCTGTTTTTAATGTAATGGTAAATGAAGACCAAAATTACTAATTTAAACCAGACTCTTTCCAACGTCATGTAATTATTAGCTATAACAACTATTAAGTAATAGCTTTATATTATTGTCTGCCACAGGGTTACTCTAGTGAGTATAGCATTGGAGCAACCTCTTTGGAAGGACCTTCTTAGTAATGTTACAGGACTAGGATTTTTGTTTTCTAATTTTAGTATATATACTGCCAAAGTGAGCACATTATTTATGTTTTCTGGTTTTATAGAATTACATAGTTTCACCTCTATTCTGAAAATGCATGTGCAATGTAAATAATATCCAATGGTGCCCTGTTTACATAGAGTATTAATTTACTACTCATTAATTCCTATCGATACCCTAACCCTTTACATTCACTATCTTATCGTCTAATCATCTCTCCATTCTCTACTTTTGCTACGTATTTTCATAGTCTTATAATATCCACCCCTCCTATATTGTCTTCTAGTTTACACACTGAGAATTTCACAATACTATTTGCTGTATTATCTCAATTATATTTTTGGTACAAATTGTAAGGTGATAATGGTTAAAATTTTCTAGATTTATAACTTTTGTAAGAGTAAAAACTGTGGATTTATTGTTAATGAGTGATTTCTTTTAAAATTAAAAATATAAAAAAGCCTATGAAAAAATAAAACAATTTCATAACAAAACAATAAAATAATAACAATGGTTAGTATATTGTGTATCATGATCTTATAAGAATGGCCAAAATGTTAACTCAGTTCATTGATGAGAGTGATTTCTAAGATGAAAAGTTGGAGAGCTTCTGTCTGACTAGAAAGAATTCAGAAAGTTATAGTGGGACAAATTTTGACTAGAGGCAAAAAAATAGAGTATGTAAGGCTGAATCAATAAGTAGAATTCCATGTAACACATAGTAAGTTATTCTAAAAGTGTGATCATAATTGTATTTCAGACAGATACCTGTATTAATATTTGTTTCAGCCACTCATTGCCTTACATAGAAAGATTTCAGCATAAGTCTAGTTAGGAACATCTGAATGTGATTTTTTTCATACTGCATACTATATGTATATATACATACATTTATTTTAAATTCTGCCTTTGCTGTGAATAATAATTAAGAACTTCATCCCTATGTCTTTTATAGTATTTTCATTATTAATAATTGTGACATTGTTTTTATATAGGTACAATTTAGGTAAACTTTAACAAAATTTTTCTAATAGAAGTTTGATCTCTAATAGCTACTGATGTTTTAGTCATTATGGTTTTATTCAGTAAATTTCTAGGCTTTTTTTCAATCCTCCTTTTCTGGTGCTGTGTCTTTATTTTGGGATATGTATCTATATTTAGTCTCCAACTCATGGGAGGGGATAAAATGCTAATTTCAAAGGTAAGAGCTTCTAACCAAATATCTACCACATCTGTATGAAGTGAAAATACTTGAAATGTGTAAGTTAATTAAGACTGGAAGAGTCATGTGAACATAATTTTTTTTTATGCTAAGTCAAATTTGGTTTTAATTACATGTTTTTACCAATTCAGAGAAAATTGTAAACTTTTTTGTACGTCTGGTATCTTATTTAAATAGTCTGTGGAAGATATGTATTCTTTTTTTGTGTAAGTCCTTGTGTGTATTTAACCATTCTACTATCTTTCCAAGATGATTAGGCTTTGAACTAAAACTATGTTTCATTTGGGGTGAAGCTAAATGATTTTTTAATTTTTGTTTTTTGCCCATCCATGTTTTAATTTGACAAACTCACATTAGACTATTTAGAAGATGAGTTATATTTTTATCCTATTATAGTAAAACCTCTCACTAATTCAGAATTTGTGATACTTCAGATGCAGTATTTGTGATCATTTTGAGTTAAAAAATCAAAATAATTTCTTCCTCTGAATTTTCAGGGTCATACTTTTAAGGGGAAACCTGTCTAAAATCACTAGCTTTTCAAACCAAGGGCTCAAGAAATGAAGGATTCCTTCAACGTGCCTTCAACCTCTGGGTCCAGCAGTTAATTCTTGTATGTTAAAGGACTTTTATGTTTATGATACATTTTAATGTAATGTTGGCCTATTCTGAAGTATAATGTAGGTGAACACATTTTATTTATTGTAGCATTTAGTTCAGTCTATAATCTGTACTGCTTGAAGGTAACAAAACTGAAGTTTTACTTGAATATTCGTTGATTAATACTTTTTCAGTAAGTCACATGGACCTACCCATTCTGTTATTCCGAATTAGTGAGGTTTTACTGTCCTAATGCTATAAAGAATTTTAAAATGATGAATGATAAATTATAGAGTCACTTAGTTATAGCAGAGAAAAATCATAGTTTGGGTCAAGTTTGTCTTACTTGGATATTACTGAAAGTTAGATTTTAAAAAAAGATAAAATGATTTGGTATTGTCCTCTTTAGCATTCTAAAATAGGCAATAAAAACAGAATTTTAAGCATGTTTCCACAGGTTCCCGTGTGTGTCTGCATTATATATATATATATATATATATATATATATATATATATACACACACACACACACACACATACACTTGTTTAGATTTGTAACATCACAGGACAGTGGTTTAGACCAGTTGATCTGAAATTGCTTCCAGATTTTCATACTTGGTGCAAGGAATTTGAATCTTGATGATGTAGAGGTTATATTTTAGTACCATAATATGTAGTTTTTGATTGCAAGAAAGCAACTAGTCTTGTCTCTTTACACATTCCAAAGTAAAGTTTTTATGTTCTGGAATGTGGTTTTCAAGCTTTGGCTAGAATGCCAGAAGATTCAAAATCAGTTGTAGAAAACAGTAGTGGCCTACATCAAGTTTAGTTCAGGAAATAATAAAAAGATAGGAGAGAAAAAGGAATGAAAGCAGAAAAGTTTGATGGGGATAGGGGTAGGGGGCAGAATAGCTGAAGGGTAAAGAGGGACAAGAGAGATGAATGAGAAAGGCCATTGAACTACAGTATATTAAAGTCTTTATGCAGTTTTAAAATTTTAGTTGAGTTTAGCAGTGTTGGTGGACAGTGTAGCTTTTCTGAGATCTGTTTTGGAAATCTAAGTCACTTTTGAAGCAACTAGGAATTTTTTTTTAAATGGGAGGTACTAACAGTATCACTAAGTAAAATAATCGTTAAATGACTTTGCATGCAGTTATATTTTTATGCAAACTAAATTTTCCCACATAAACTTAAATTTTTACATTAAATTTTTATTTCTATAACTTATGTATCCATTTTCATTATATAACTGATTAGCTTACTAGGTTTTATCCCTAACCATATCTTACCTCTGTTTTTATTGATTTAGCAATATTGCAAGCAGAAGTATAGAGTATAGCATTTCACATTTGCTTCTTTGCAGGTAGATTCTTGATCTATCACTTCTAACAGCTGCAGATTCTTCATGGCTTATTTCTGTTAACATTTTTCTCTTATTCTTCCTTAGTAAATTGATTAAAATTTTATTTTGATGATGAATAATGGCTTAATTGCAAATTATAACACTTACAGATGGAAGTGGGGAAAGAGGAGAAAAGGATGCAAGCAAAATTACAACATATCCTCCAGGCTCTGTGCGATTTGACTGTGAGCTCCGAGCAGTACAAGTCAGCTGTGGATTTCACCATTCAGGTAGCAGCTGCAACTTTAGGGTATAACTGCATTTTTACAATTGTGCTAAATAAATATCTTACTTGTTTAGTTTTGATTAATGTAGTTAACTATGTGTGGTGATTAAAATCTCTCAAGTCTTATAAGAGCTTTGCGCTTATTTCAGAATCTATTTTACAAACTGTGGCATTGAGGAGCAGGTACTGTGCTTGGCCAGAAATCTCACTTCTAGTCTGTCTTTTAATAGACTTGTTTTATAATTCAAGCAATTACTGAAGATGAGATAATCTCTGACATCCTTTTCAACTTTAAAATGCTGTGGTTTTTATTACATAGCCCTATTTTTTAATAGTGAGAAATATGTGTCACCTAATTCCTTTTTTATCATAAAATGTACAAGATAATTAAATTTTTAGTAAATCATTAACATTCAGATTAGAGCACTTAGGTTGTGCTACTCAGCCTTTATGAAGATTAACAACATTACCTTTCTTTTTTGAGATGAACTTTATTTTCTTGTTTTATAGAACACTGATAGACGTTAAAGGTATTGTATATATAAATCCATTAAAGTTGTACATAATTGTATAGCGCTCCAACCCATCTGCTGCCTGTACTTATTCTAGATATTACAGAATAGTATTTAATATGTAGTTACCACTGTTAAGATTTTACAGTTGACCAGAATTAGTTTATGTTATTAATGTTGTTAAATAGCATTTGTGAGAATGCATTTTCATGACCTACAAAGAGAGTTTGCAAAGCTAAAATTCTGTTGACTTCTCATTAAATATGAATTCATCTTGGCTCCCATTACCCATTTTTAATGACTATAAATTTAAATCAATGAAAATCACACTGCTTTCAAATAGTTTTGATAGAAATATAAGATGTATATAGTGGAAAAAAATAAAGCTGTGTATTTTGGTTTCAGTGGTTTTGATGGAAAATGGAGATGTCTATACTTTTGGCTATGGGCAGCATGGGCAGCTAGGACATGGAGATGTCAATTCCAGGTACTTGCTCGTTTTTTTTTTAATACACTGGATTCTTCTCCCTATCCCATCCTTTTCCTTTCTATCTCTCTTCTTAAATCTGTATTTCTAGAATTGAAATAATGTTTATACTACTGTTTTGCAATCTCTAGCCCATGAATTATTGGTGGGTCTTGATTTTATGATGTAGTGCCTTTGTAGGGTAGGTGATTTGTAGTTCTAAGAAGCTGATTTACATTTTATGCATTTTAAATATGAGTAACTATGGTTATCACAAAATCCAATGATACTCTTAACAATTATCCTCTTTTTAAAAGCAATGCATAGCAATAGAAAAGACAGAAAATATCCCCAAATGACATTTTTAAAAAATTAGCAGTGAAACTAGAGGTGTAGCTCGGTGCTTGCCTAGCATATGCAGAGCCCTAAGTTTGATTCTCAGTGCCTCAAATACACACACAGAAATTCAGTCATATTCTTTGATGTTGTCAATTTTGAAATTTGGTCTAACATTAACAAACAAAATTTTTGAAGCTTTTAAATAATTTTGAAATGAAACTTATGGTCTCTCTAACAACAATTTTGATTTATCCGAAATAATGAAGAACTAACTGATAGAAGCTACTAGTAGACATTTCCTAATATTCATTCTTTCCTATTTCAGTTAGTAGTAGCATGTCCACTGGTGATGTATATGACTATATAACTGAAGATTACCTTTCTCAGCCTCCATTGCAGTAAGACATAGCCATGTGAACAAAAGTGGCATGTGCAGCTTTGGAATTAGGCTGTTAAAGGGCAGGGGCATACCCTCTCCATTTTCTTCTTATCACTGGCTGGAAAACCTGCATGGTGACACAAACTGGAAAAATCATCACAGAGTTCATTTGGAGACCATGTACTGAGAATGAGAAAGTACAAGTTAGGAATAGCTTGTGTCCATGACACTATAAACTGCCACATCAGCTTCTCACAGTTACACACTTAAGTAAGGAATAGGTCCTGTTACTATCTGAAGTCCTGTTATTTGGCTTTTGTTACAGTAGACAAGTCCATATCCTACTTAATACAGTCAGAGTGCTTTTGGTTAAAAGTAAGAGAAATCTGTCTTTCTTACTTTAGGTCTTCCTAGAAGGAGATATGAAGAAAGCATTAGATGTGCAGAGGATATTAGGTCAAAACTGTGAAAGTTAAAAAAGGAAAAGAGCAGTCATGGAAAGAGAGGTGGATGTGGTGCAGGTCTGACACCCTGTGAAAGGAGAGAGGGAAGGAATGTTTGAGTAGGGAAAGTCTAAATTATAGTACTATAGCTTTGAGAGTTTTTGAACGAAGTCAATGGGGTGTCCCCAAACCAAAGTTGCCTTTAAAAGAGTCCTGCATTAGGCAAGAACAGGCATGTGGTTACATGAACTGGGCTCTGTTACAGGATGGTAGCATGTGTGGTTTTTAGAAAAATGTGCTCATGGACCCAAAGAGACAGCACCTGAGGCTACCAGTTAGCTCCTCTCCCTGTAGCAGGTTTTCTTGAAGGTAATCTGAGTAATTTTGTGTCTGTGGAAACCAGATATATTTAACAAGTCTGGAGAGATGTAGCTACCTGTAGGCCGCACTTGACTCAGCAATACAAGTTGTGCAAGAACCTTCTTTTTGATGCTCCCCTCTCCCTTGTTCTTCCTTGTAATCAGAGTGTATAATTCCATCTCTTCCAAAACCAATGCTATGGTTTCTCATTTATATTTATATGCATCATCTAGATATTAGATAAAGCCATGATTTTTACTTTGTCTTAAACTCATCCTATTTTTTTTGTTTTTTTGGTTTTAATAATTAAATGATTTATTTGGAAGGAGTCCACTACCTGGGGCTTAGTTGAATCTAAATCTGAAATACGTTACAATAGTACAGATTTTTTGTTTTTTCAATTCAGGTCGTGGAGTAAAGTTTTAGAAGATTGAAGTAACAATGTCATGTATTAGGTGTATCTGAATACATACATTTTTGAGATGGTTTTTGAAGTGATACACTCAACTCATCCTATTTTTATGGCAGGGATACAGTTATGCCATTTATATGGCATAGACCAGTGATTCCATAATTAGTGTATGTGAAGAAGTTGGTGACTTTTTTGCTCTTTTTCTCACTGAATACTTAAGACGTAGAAGGAGGTTTATTATCATCGTCATTACTAATATTATTGTTATTTGCCTGGAATTATTTTATGAGTCATATAAACTGGGAAAGGTGCAGTGCAGTGAGATAGGATAGAACCTCAGTCATATATGCAACAAGGAAGGGCACTTTTTTACAAGATTTTGTATTTGGATATTTTTCCACAGAAAATAATTGTTGAACATCTGTATTTTCCTTTCCTGAATGGGAAGGGAAATAGTGAAAAATGTGGCAATACTCAAATCATATCCCTTAGGTAATGTTGTATGTTATCTTACTATTCAATGTGAAGAATGAGTAGCATGAGCAAAGATGCTGCCATGCCATTTTGAACTGTAATAGCTATTGAAAGGGAGGTTGCTCTTGTCAGCTTTTTAAAGTGAAGAAGTTATCTAAAAACTTTGCTTTGTGGTTCTGATTATACTGTGAGCACTATTCCTTAAATCACAGTGACTTCCTAAGGTGACATTATCACAGCAGTACACTCAGTGTTTTGGATTTATCATCCTCATGAAATATGATAACTTTTATTGTTGAAGCACTTAGTACAGTCCTAACCTATACGCTTTTTGCAGTAGAATAGCAATGTAACAAGACCCACTTCTGATGTTACACTGTGGTTTATGTGGTACTTGAAAGGCAAAAACCAAGGTTGTTCCTGCCTTTCAATAAAATTAGTTTGGAAATGCATTAGATCCCTGAAATGGAGGAATAATCTAAGGCATAAGTCCCTATAGCTACCTAATTAATTATCACAAAATAGTTCTAGATAGTTGAAATAATGTATACAGTTGGAGGATATTTTTTAAAAGTCTCTAGTAATGAAGTACTATTAATTGGGATTTACTATATAGCACACATTAATAATATCTTGATTAGGATAAGATAAATATTATAATATACATTATGAAGATAGAAAAATACTAGTGATAATTCCCGTTATGTAATGTGTTATCCTTCCAAAAGTCAGTCTTTAGATTGGGTCCTGATTCTGTCACTTTGTAGCTACATGACCTTGGCCAGGTTACTTAACCTTCTTGTGTCAGTTTTTTCCATCTGTTTAAAGGAAGTACATCTTTTTCAGAAGGTTGTGTGAGAGAATTCAAAGAGATGGTTCAGGTAATTTATTTAGCACAGAGTCCAGCCCATTGTAAATGCTCAGTAAATGTTAGCCATTACTATTTTTGTGTTTTTAAAGTGAATGTCAGAAGACATATAAGAGTTTTTATACATTCACTCATGACATGAATGTATGAATTGTTTGTTCTGATCAGTATGCTCCTAAATTTCTGAATCCTAATGCTTTCACCATTTTCAGTAGATTTAAAAGCCTGGACATTGGGAAAGAAATTACAGAATACAGATGCTTTTCTTTTCCTTTGTCTAATAGGATAATATTTGTGGGGTTGGTCTTTTTCTTACTCTCCTGTTCTGCCTTAATAGGCTATATGAGCACATTGTCTGGAATCATCCAGGCAAGGTTCACATGTTTGCTTCACCTGTTCTTACCAACTATGTGACTAATTTCTCTAAATTTTAGTTTTCGTGTTCTATTGCATTGTTGTAGAATGAATGTAGGTATATAAAGTATCTCGCATACACACTTGCACATACCCTTATATAATTTTTCTTTTTTGTTCTTCCTCTGCTTCCTCACTGGTATCATGGAGAGAGTTCGAAGAGTCTTTAGGCTAGAAGACCTACAACCAACATTTGGGGAAATATTTTAAGGTCTTCAGGTTTACCCATAGTGTTCTTTTGATAATCATATTTTATATGAAAGTGCTTTGTAAACTATAGACACATAAACAATTCCAGGAACTCTCAGTTAACTTCCTTGAGTGCTTCTGTGAGGACTGTAGTTTACCATCCAGCACTTTGAAGTGGTAATTATTCATTTGCCAAAATGCCCTGTACCTCAGAATTGAGAGCCACTTATCTTTATATTGCTGTGGCCGCCTGTATTACCTTACCTCAAGTTAAAAAAAACAAACAAACAAAACAACAACAAAAAAGCCACTGCATTTTTGAGTCATTTTACTCTTCCTTTGTTGCTTACCTAACTGTTAGTGTTGTCTTCGTTGAAAATTTAGCATCTGGCTCATGATATTTTTTTACTGTGGGTCTTATTACAATTGTAAGTGACTTCATTATCACCTGAATGGCCCTGTACAGTATTGTTATCTTGACACTCATACAAGTATTTAGTGAACTTTATTTCTACCTTGATGGAGGCACTTCTCATGACCCCCAGACTGGATCTGTCCTCCAATTCTGAATTCTTAAGTTTAAACAATCATCAATTTGATGGCAATTTCTTCTTCTGTTACGCAGCCCAACTTTCTTGCCTTAGATTTTGTCAGAACTTTATTCCCTGCTGTCCTCTACTTTTTGACTTTCCCCCTTTTCACTTTTATAGCCTACCCAACATAGACATTATTTCATCTTTTCACTTAAATTCTTTCCATTATCTTCAACTTCCTCACCATTTTAGTTCTAATTCTAGGACATGACAAAACTTTGCATGACAATCTGTCTGTATTTTCCATGCCTATGCTTAGGCTTCAGGAAAGAAAGAAAAAACATCATACATCTGTGCAGATTATTAAGTGATTTTCATATTCACTTCGTATCTTCTTTTCCATCTCTTATAGGCTTCTTAGATCTCATTCTTTCTTATAGTGTAAGTGGGCATTACCACCATCTACCTTGTTGTTTAAGTGAAAAACCTTCCTTGCCCATATTGAAGAGGACTGTTGAGTCTGGTCAGTCTCATTCTTCACATAGCTGCCAAATTCATCCATTTCTTTCCATACTGTTCTTCCTTCAGACCTTCATAAGTCACCTAAACTCTTGTGAAATTTTCTTAATTAGGTATCCAGCTCCTAATCTTTGCCCCCTTCCAATTCATTTTTCATTGCAGTCTGATAAACATTGAAGGTATATATCTTTTATGTATTTTTTTGAAGAACTGAGTGTGTTTTAATTACATTGTTTTAAAAGTAAAGCTCTCCTGTTAGATGTGGGGTATTTCTATACTGATTAGTACTGTATTCTAACTACAGGTAATGATTACTGGGAATGGTTACTGAAATAGTTAATAAAAGTATGAAAGGATACTAGGATGTCATTATCATAATAATTACCATTTATTAAGTCTTTACGCTGCCAAAAGTGATCCAAGCACTTGACATAGGGGAGCTTCTTTATACATAGAAACTGTGTGGGATAGATACTGTTCATTATTATTCTCCATGTTATAGAAGAAAAAAACAGAAACAGTTTTCAGCACGTACAAGTGACTTGTTCAGAGTCATGATCTCATTGCTATGAAGTGGTAGAACAGAATTCACACCCAGGCAGTCTGGTTCTGAGCCTGAGCTTGTAGATACTACTGTGCTGCCTTTCAGGATACTATAATATTCTGACTCATTTACTGCTATCTTAAAATGTGAGATTATAGTTTAGTGATAAAGCTAGAATAGAAGATTATATAATCAATTATTTCATCTAGTTCCTGGATTGAATTCCTTTAAAGGCATCACAATTTTTATTTTGTCCAACAGCTATTTAATGAGAGATTTCTGACATGGCATTTAGTGTGCAAGGTAATATATTTTTCCTTTTAAAATAAAGGTAGAACTAGTATTTCAGAAAAGTTAAAAATTATGTGTCCATGATTAAGGAGTAAATTCCAGAAGTCCTAATCTCCTTATAATCAGCATCTGTGTCTTTCTCATTTTTGTTTTCTAGCACCTAGAATGGGGACCAGGCATTACAGCACCTAAATATGTATTTATTGAATATTCTTATTAGTACCTTTTGTCTTTTCTATTTTTATTGTACTGTTTACTATTTTTTTATTTCAGTTGGGTCTTATGAGAAATTGACGTAATTTTTTTTTTTTTTTTTTTTTAACTAGGGGATGTCCTACTCTTGTTCAAGCCTTGCCAGGCCCTAGTACACAAGTCACTGCAGGCAGCAACCATACGGCAGTCCTCTTAATGGATGGACAGGTCTTCACATTTGGAAGTTTTTCTGTAAGGAATGTTTAAAACATTAATAATATTGCATTATAATTTATCTACATTAGTTTTCTTTTTCTGGTTTCAGTGAAATTCTTGTATTATACCAATTGCATATGCCTATTCTCTGCCTCCACCTCCATGACACACAAAATCTGAATGACATTCTTTCAGATAATTTTGTTTTCTACTTCATCATTAGAATTTACTGAATTTAACAGCTCTGTTTGAATCAGACATACTTGTTGTAGATCAAAATTCTTTAAAAGCATTTAGTAAGTCTGTCATTTGAAAGATTATTTCTCATTTAATATGTAAAGATTTATTTTTCTTAATGTAGGGAACGATTTCTATTTTAGAACTTTTTAAAATCTCGTGTATCTGTCCTCCCCACTAATGCTTGAAAAGACTGAAAATCTTTGAGAATTTCACACAGTGGATAGTAAAGAAAATCTTCATAAGGCTGTGTCCATGGGTAGCTGTTGAGAACTGTAGAATAAGTTTTGAAGATAAAATTTACAACTCTTGATTTTTGAAAAGCACAGCATGAACTTAAAAAAATATCTTTCATTTGGAAATTATTTCTGAAACTTACAGAAAATTTGCAAAAATAAAGCAGTATGTGGAACACCCATATACTCTTCAGCAAGATTCACCTGTTGTTCTGTTAGTATTTTGATCCGTTTGTCTTTTATGCGCGTTCTTTCTCATTGTGTGTGTGTGTGTGTGTCCTCGGGTGTGTTTGCCTGCGTGTGAGCATTTTCTCCCTGAGTCGGTAAGAAAGATTCCGTATTCTCCGGCCCTTTACTCCTAAAGTCTTGATATTTCGTCAGTTGGCTCAGCAATTACTTTTTGACATTTTTCTCTCTCTGATGTATGAACAGATACCGCATTTTCATCTTGTTTCTTTAGTCTGCTTCAGTCAGTAATATTTCCACTTTTTTGTCTTCTATGATGCTGAAATTTTTCGAAAACATAGTACTTCTTAAAAAATAGTGTTCCTCATTCTTTTTGTTTTTGTCTCTGATGTGGTACAGAAATGGCGAACTCAGGCAAGTGTCGTTCCCTCCCACTTCCCCGGCACTCTTCCTTCCTGCCTCCTTCAGTCTGCATTTGTAGGTCTTTTCTACTTCATTCTGTCTGTGTTTCCTTTTGTAAAGAGAAGTAAATGAGTAAGTACATGCACACACAGACATGCCAAATAAATATATTCAACGATTATTTCCTTTCTTTGTTTTTCAAAAGATGGTATTTTATATGTGCTCTTTTGTACTTTGCTCTTTGCACTTTAATATATCTCCTAGAAATCACTCCATCACTTCACAGATATCTTTCTTTTCATCTCCGCATAGTACTGTGTTGTGTGTGTATACTATATTTAGTCAATTTCTTCTGCTTAGATATTGAAGTACTTTCCAGTATTTTTCAGTGATAATAAGGAATATTGTTAGAAGTACATCTTGAGATTCATTCCAAGAAGTGTGGCTGCTGGGTTCAGGGTTTGTGCTTGTGTTCTATATAAGATGTGAACGTTCTTTTCTATTGTGTTCACACCAGCAGGAGGTGAGAGTGCCTGTTTTTCCACAGCCTGCTGCAATGTGTTGTCATGCCTTGTAATTTGTGCCAGTTTGACGCAAGAGAACCATCAAGTCCTGACCAATTTAGTATTTTGATATTAAGGGCTGGACTTTCTCTTTTGGAGGACGACTGGTACTTTTTCTTGGTCTGCTGCACTCCTCTCTTCCTGAGCTTCCCTTTTAGTGCTGTACGTGCTCTCAGGTTTGTAGGGGCATGTTGATTAAAGGTAACTAACTTAAAGGACATTATATCTGCTGTCTCCTAATACTGCCCAAGGCTTAAGATGTGTAGATTTATGTGCTGTGTGTGTATTGGTGTTTTGTTTTGGCAGTGATGTGGGAATCATTATTGTTCTTCAGTCCCGGAAGTCCTAGTTGCCAACTTTTATAAGCTTAAGTGTGGCCTATTTGTAATCTCGTTCTGAGTTGTTGTGGGGCTGTTCAGGTATCTTTATTTTATGCTTTTCTTCACATTAGCTGATTGGTAGTAAGGAATTAATAGAATAACAAATTATTACTTTTATAAGTGTTTTGTTCAAATTTCACAAGTGTCATTTGTGAAGAATAAAGTCTCTTACAGCTATTTTTATCTATACTATCCTTAACTTTATAAAAATTATAGATTATTTCCCCAGCAATATTGTTAATGTGGCTTTTAAATTTTTTTTTAGAAGGGGCAACTGGGCAGACCCATCTTGGACGTGCCATATTGGAATGCAAAGCCAGCTCCCATGCCTAACATTGGATCAAAGTATGGAAGGAAAGCCACTTGGATAGGTGCAAGTGGGGACCAGACTTTCTTACGAATTGATGAGGCACTTATTAATTCTCATGTACTTGCTACATCAGAAATTTTTGCCAGTAAACACATAATAGGTAATACCAACAGCAAACAAATGCCATCCTCCAAACCTTTATGATTGATAGTAAATGGTTTCTTTTCCTATGATGAGTTACAATCATATAGCTTTTGTTTTTTCTTTCTGTTTGAAGAAATTTAAATGATGCATCTAAGTTTATATGTATCTGTGTACTAGAAGAATGGAATAATTGGGAAATCTAGACACCAGAATATTCATAAAACAGACAGTAGTAGAAGTATGAGCTAAATTACAGTAGGATAAAACATATCGGAGTGAGGTTTCCTGTGTTGTTTCTTGTTAAGTAAGCAATAGAAATTAATTTTTATGGGTTGTAATAGTGATCAAACTTTGAAATTTCATTAAAACCAAGATAGCACTCCATACTTGTATCTGATACCATGAATAATTGTATAATGGAGTGGTATAGCATAAGGATTAGGAGAATGTATTATGGATTTAGACAGTGAGAGATAGTCCTAATTCTACCACTTAAAGAGTCTCACTTAAGCTCATTATTTATGTTTTATCTGTGAAATGGTGATAATATTATGTGCCTTTTGTGTTTTGGAGACTATAAAAGGGTAATGTATATTAAGATTATACAAATTTTCTCTTTAGGCCTGGTACCTGCTTCTATATCAGAACCTCCTCCATTTAAATGTCTTCTGATAAATAAAGTGGATGGGAGTTGTAAAACTTTTAATGACTCTGAGCAAGAGGATCTGCAGGGATTTGGTGTGTGTCTTGATCCTGTGTATGATGTGATTTGGAGGTAAGTGTATGTGTTTATAAAATATAGTACATAAGTAAGTTTTGATCAAATTATCCTCTTTTGGTAACATAAAATTCATATATATGGAGATTTTTCACACACCAAAACACACCTACTTAGTAGCTTTTATTGCAACCATTCACAGGCAGTGAATTTCAGTGTGATGGGAAAGATGGTGTATTCTGAGCTACACTGCCCAGGTTAATCCTAGCTCTGTAATTTGCTTCCTCTGTCACCTTGGAGAGGTTACTTTGTCTCTTTGTGCCTCCATTTTTCTCATTTATGAAGTAGGGATAATATACTACAGAGGCACATAGTGGTGGTTGTTTATAAATGTTTGATACTGTTATTATAATTACTAGTTTTGCTTTAGAGAGTTTGCCTGTTAATTATTTTTGTCTGTCAGTAATCCATCTGTATTGAATAGAATTTATTCTATTTCCTGTTTCCATAAACATATAAATTGTTACCAGCTACGTAGAAGATATTATCTCAACAGCACAAAATAAATAATAAAATTGAGTCTACTCTTTAGGAATGTGCACAATAAAATATCCATATTGGTAGATAAATGTATAAGGTTATACAAACTCCAGAAAATATAATAATATAGAGATAAGGTACACAAGAGACTCAAGAAAGAAAAATATTTTATTTGTTTAAAATTTATTTGTGGTGGTTTATATGTACACGAATAAAAAAAAGAGCTGTATTTCTCAGAGTTCCTGGCTTTAGGAACCAGTAGGAGGGATGTATAGCCCTCTGCTACCAGAGGGGCTTATCATAAAGACTGAGCACACTTTGTTTCCTTCTTGCTGTGTTTGTTTGGCCCTAGTACACAGAAATTCTGGTAAGTTTAAAGGTTTAAGTGGCATGAGTGAGAAGAGAGAAGAGACATTATCTTCCTCCTTCTAACCAGGCCTGCTTGTATTTCCAGCAGCCGCCAAGTCTGTACAGGCCATACTTTCTGTTCATTATGAGTTTTGCATTCAGAATGAAGGAATTATAGTGCTTCTTGGGTGGGTGGCCAACTTACTTTGTCATTTGGGTATTCTGTGAGAAGTCCTCGCAGCCAGGAATGGGTTGAGTAGTGCTTTTATATCTTCCTGGTAGCTTTGTGCAGTGTAGATTAAATAGCAAACAACCATGATTACTAGGAACTAAAGTTAAAGTGGCCACAGTGGGACAGAATGGAGGGGATAGAGAGTGGTAGTTGTGCTGTTTTATGTAGTGGACATATCCAGTATTAGCTTATTTGAACTTTCCTTCTGGCCTACACTGGCTTTCTTTTATTCTTCAAGAGCTAACTTCTCCTGAGTAATTAAGAGATTTAACATCTATAAGAAACAGATAAGTATTAAGAATAGCTATTTTAATTCCTGCTTAAAATTTATATAGATAAAAGAATTTATGTATTTTTAAGAAAGCAATGCAAAATCACATGTAGGAAAAAGCATTAATTTTTACATCTTTTTCTTTCCCCATACCAAATTTCACTGGCCTTCTCTATAGATCAAAAGCATTATGTTTGGCTTATCTTATTTGACATCTTTTAGAAAGCATATATTTTGCTTCCTTTATAAATACGAAAATAATTATGCAAAAAGTACATTTTTTTCAACAATAATTTGGAGGTATTTCCTAGTTGATAAAGAACTATATCATTATTAAAAACTGTATAGAATTCTATAGTCAGGATATACCAAATATACTTAACTGTTTGCCCATCAGTGAACATTGTAGATTGCTTTATTTATTTATTTATTTTTTATTTATTTATTTATTTATTTATTTATTTATTTATTTATTTATTTATTTGTCCCGAGGATCAAACTCGGGCCTTTTGCTTGCTAGGCAAGCACTCTAACCACTGAGCTAAATCCTTAGCCCCATAGATTGCTTTTTAGAGTTATATTACCTATAGTGCTAACAGTGAACACACACCCATACCATGTATCTAAACAATAGTATACACATGTGAGAATATTTTTGTAAGATAGCTCTCAAGTGGAATTGCTGAGTCAAAACATAGGCTTATAAGGGTCAGGAATTTAGCTCAGTGGTAGAGTGCTTGCCTAGCAAGTGCAAGGCCCTGAGTTCAATCCCCAGCACCCCCCCACAATAGGTTGTCAAAAATAGCTTAATAGGATGTATTAAGCTTTAACACTTTCAGTCAACAGAATGTTGATGTATTAAGCTTTAACACTTTCGGTCAGTAAGAATCATATTTCCGCGTACTGTCATCATCAGTAGACAGTACCATTATTGCTTTCAATTCTTGCTATTTTAATTTCATTATTCAATACATAATATTATGTATGTATTACATGGTAAGTAAGGAATGACATACAATGAAAAAGATGGTCAATGTCCTTGCTTTTATGCAAGTCAGCTTGTTAGTGGAGATAGAGACTGTATGAAGACAAATAATGTACTTTATAAATCTTGCTTAGGAAAAAGAGGGTGCTGTGATTGAGAATAACAGTAATGTAGTCTCTTCCATATAGCTGAGACAATATAAGTTAAAACCTTAAAGTATGAGAAGAAAGTAGGAATTTGAAGAAACAGAAAGACTTTTCCAAGGAGGGAAAGCGTACTAAGTCCAAGTGCTCTCATATAAACAAGGGCTTGACAGTATTTTAGGAATTTGAAGAAAGCCAGTAGAGTTAAAGCATTGCGAATGAGTGGCATGTATTGAAGTCAGAGTGATAGGCAAGGCAAGGACATGTAGGACTTTGTAGGCTAGGTTAAGAAATTTACGTTTTCTTCAAAATAAGAAGGAAGCCTTTGTAGGAATTTGAGTTGGCAATAACATAAAGATTATACTTAGTATAGAAAAAGGATCAGAAGAAAGTAAGATGGAAGCTAATGTGTAAATGCAAAGCAAAGACAGTGATTTGAATTAGAGTAGGTAGTGGGAAAGATGGAAGGTAGTTAACATTTTAGAATACAACTAACTAGACTTGGATGAGTCTAGTCAATGATGATTCCCAAGGTGTTCTGACTTTGATGACTGAGTAACAGTGGTGGTACAACTGATTCAGGAAAGTCAGAGAGACAAGTTTTTGTCAAGACTTCTGTTTTTGACATGATAAGTTTGTGATCTAAGCGAAGATGTTAGGTGGGTAATTAGATAAATGAATCAGGCTTAGAGGACTGGGATAGACTACAAATAATGAGTTTGAGAATTTTCATTGATATGTAGTATATAAAGCCATGGGTTGGGTGAGATCACTTAGATAGGGAATGCAGGTTGAGAAGAGAGTCTTGGGCCAACCCTTGATAACTTGCAAAATTTGGAAGTCAGAAAGGAAGAACTTATTAGGAGACAGAAAACCAGAGAACTGCAAGAAAAACCCATGACATGGAACTAGGAAAATGGAGATAGGTCAGGAAGAGGAGTTACTTAGTCATGTTGAGTACTGCTGAGGGGTTGACTAAGTTGTTGATCAAAAATTCCACTGGACTTGGGTACTTAGAAGTTATTTGCAGCTTTGAGAATAATTGAAGAACAAAGAGGGGAATATTCGTTTCTGGCAATTTAGAGAACTAGATACTTTAAAGGACCCTGTACTTAACAAATGAACAATTTCATATTTTATATATTGCTTGGTACTCAGCCAAGAAATTGCTAATGTATCGTCGCTGTTCTCTAAGCTTCTCTTCATTTCAAAAAAAGGAAAACCAGCATAAGAACAAAAATCCTATTTCCTTGAAGTGACCCTTGAACAGAAACAGCATAGGTGAAACACAGCGTCTCATTGAGGGCAAATTCTGATGTCAGCCTTGTAGTTTAGAAAACAGGCATTGTGCCAGCTGCACAGTGTAGAAGATAAAACTGATCTTGGAACTCTCAGAATAGGCCTTTGGGCGCTGAAGTGATGCTAATGCACAGAGGTAATGCCCCTTTGTCTACTGTAGAAGGCAAGTGAAATCTTTTATCAAAAGGCCCCCTTGCTGTGTAGTCCAAGCTGGCCTTGAACTCACTATGTAGCCCAGGCTGGGTGGGCTCGAACTCATGGCCATCACCTGCCTCAGCCTCCCAAGTGCTGGGATTACAGGGGTAGGCCACCACGCCTGGCTTTCCACATATTTTGTTTCAACTTGTCTTTTGTCTTTGAACATTTTAATAGGGTTTTTGTTGTACAAGAACTTCATATTTATATGTATGCATCAAATTTTTAAGTGTATAGTTGCTATATTTATGAAGCATTGTAATCTTTGTTACTATTCAAATTATTTTATTGTGTTCAGTTATATATTTAGATTTATAAAGAACTACATTTTTCTTGTTTAACTTGATTGTATTAATCTCTTTGTATCATCGACTATATTTTAGAAATTTTTCAAATGAAACTACATGTTGAGGTGCTTTCATTATTGTTTCTTGAAAGGTTTCGACCAAATACCAGAGAACTGTGGTGTTATAATGCAGTGGTTGCTGATGCCAGACTTCCCTCTGCAACAGACATGCAGTCCAGATGTAGTATCCTAAGTCCTGAACTTGCCCTACCAACTGGATCAAGGGCTCTTACTACTCGCTCTCATGCAGCTCTGCACATTCTGGGTAGGGTCGCTGTTTGATGTCTGCTTAATTTCCATTGATGTGTGCTGTGCTGAGAGTTGGGGGTTTTTTAATACAGTAATTCCATTTATGTGTCATGTTCATTAAACAAATTTATCCTGCAACAGCCGACATGAGACCTGTGCCAACACCATGAAAGATTTATATATGATTAAATATAAATCAGTCCTGAATATGATTTTCTGAATAGGTTTAACCTTAAAAGCAAAATTTTTGTTTAACTTGAAAATATAAGTTTTTAGAGCTATAGATCAAATATTCAAATGTATAATTAATTTATATACATAGTTTTTAAATAAATACTGTAAAGTGTCATTTTATGGTTTTTCATTTCTTACATAATACATTCCCACAACACATCAACTTGACTCCTATTTAATTACTTAGAGATGTGGCACTTTTGCAATGTATTATATATTACTAGATATATTTACATATAATAATTATATGTTAATATAAAATATAATATATACTTTTATATATAGTATATAAAATATATAACTGGAAACTTAATGTCAATCCAGATAGCTACCTAATTTCTTGCTTTTCGAGTGTTTTTGGTGCGGGGGGAGGGCAGTCCCTGGACATCGAACCCAGAACCTTCATACTCAGTTGCAGCTCCACCGTCTTTTTGAGACAAAAATCTCCCTAAGTTGCTTATGCTGGGCTTGAACTTGTAATCCTGCTATATCAGTCTCCCAGAGTACTGTGATTACAGGGGTATGTCACCACACCTGCCTGTTCTGTTGCTTTTAAAAATAATGCTTGGGGGTGAAGATTTAGCTCAGTTATAGAGCGCTTGCCTAGCAAGGGCAAGGTTCAATTCCCAGCACCCTCCCCTCCAAATTATCCTTGGATTGGCCCTGGTTTGGATTCTCAGCACTACCCAAATAGAAAAACTTTAAGATTTATTTTTGTTTATCTAGCATTTACAATAATGAAATCATATTCCTAACTATAATAGATAATAAGTAGAATTTTAAGAATCAAGCTAAAGTAATTCAGACAGTTTAATAGAAGAAAGAACCTCAAAAGTGCTCAAAAGTTAAATGATTCCAACTTTTGGAGATTCAGGTTAGCATAAATCTCACAGAGTATATATTTAAATATGATAATTATGCAGGTGAAGGAGAGTTTTTATTGGTTGCTAAGTATTCTTCCATGAAACAGTATTTAAAGCTTGCAATATATTTGTTGATCACATTCAGAGTTTACTTATATTAATTTATCCTCTACAGCAGTGATCGTGAACCATTTAGAGCTTTCAGTGATAGAAATGCTTGCTGCAGCACAGGTGCCATAAATTCACCACAACTGCTCTGCAGCATTCAATATTATTAACACTACAGGAAATTTTAATTTCTAGGAGTTGAATTTTATTTGTTTGTTGTTTTAGGTTGTCTGGATACTTTGGCTGCGATGCAAGACTTAAAAATGGGCATTGCAAGTACAGAGGAGGAAACACAAGCAGTAATGAAAGTTTATTCCAAAGAAGATTACAGTGTAGTAAATAGGTTTGAAAGTATGTATATATAGATTTAGGAAATATTATCCTGTAACTGAAATATATTTGGATACTTTAAAACACAGATTATTATTTTTGTCTTTTAGGTCATGGAGGGGGTTGGGGTTACTCTGCCCATTCAGTAGAAGCTATACGTTTTTGTGCTGACACTGATATTTTACTTGGTGGTCTTGGTCTATTTGGAGGTAGAGGAGAATATACTGCTAAAATTAAGGTAAAATGCTTGACACTCTGTTTTGTTGACGACTCATTTTTATTTAGTTTATTATTTTACTATTTAAAGCCTCCTTTTTTCTTTTTAAATGGATTTGTTGTTGTTAATGCTTCCTTTTAAAAAGAGCTAGAGGAAATATTGCTAAAGTCTTATGCAATAATACTAAATCAGGAGCATTAAAAAAATTAAGGGAAGTGGGGAAGGAGGACCAAGAGATTGAGGGAAAAGAGAGGAAGGAAATGAAAAAACAGTTGAGATATGTTATGTACATGTACCAACTCCCCACAAGGAATGTAATCATATGTATTGCAAACAAGTATTAATAAAAAATAAAAATTGAAAAACTCAGAAGTCATTAAGAAGGGAGAAAATGAAAGGAAAAAGATTTTTCAGTAATTTAACACGAAGGAGAGACCGGCATTCAGTCTCAGTCCTTTGTGCTGAACTTCCTAGTCATCTAGAAATAGCAGTACTTTGTTAATGTAGCTACATTCTTATAACTATTTTAGTGACAAGGGCACAATTGTTTTGATGCAGAGACATTTTGGTATAGCTAAAGTGTTTATAGCACCTTTAGTGCCAGATACTATATAAATAGACATCATCACTCCAGGTTTTGGGACCAGCAATAAAGTGAGAGAGTGGAGGGGATGGATTCCATCCGGCAGGTAAACTAAAAATAATTAAGAGTAATGAGTTTATTACACCTCTTCTTCTCCCAAAGGGCTAGCAATTATCTTAAGCAAAATATATGTCCATTCTTTGAAAATTTACTACAAGCTTGAATATTCTGCTTCTCAAATTATGTAACTTTGCTTTTTTTAATTAGTACATGTTTGCAGTACAGAATGCTTACATTCCTTGTGTGAAGTTGTTACATGTACATAACAGATCTTAATTCTTTTTTTGTCTCTTTCTCCTCCCTCTCCCCCTTCCATCCATATCTTGCTCCCCTTCTCATTTGAGAAAGATCTATTATCTTCTTTTATTTTGCTCTTTATTTATATTTTGGGTTTCTCATGTAAGAGAAAGCATACAATATTTAAGCTTCTGTGACTGATTTGTTTCACTTAACATTATAGTCTCAAGGTGCATCCACTTTGCTACAAATGACTCAAGTTTATCCTTTATGGCAGAGTAGTACTCCATTATCTGTAAGAACCACATTTTCTTTACCCATTTATCTGTTGATGAACATACAGGTTGCTTCCAAGATTTAGCTATTAGGAATTGTGCTGCATGCATCACTGTTTTCTGATATCTTTAATTCTTTCAGGAAGATATCTAAAAGGGGAACAGCTGGGTTGAGTGGAATTTCTAGTTTTAGTATTTGAAGGACTCTTCGTACTGATTTCTGTAGTGATTGCATTAGTTTAGAATCCTATCAGTAATGTAGAAGGGTTCCTTTTTCCCTGTAACCTCAGCCTTGTTTGTTATTACTTGATTTCTTGATGATGACATTCTTTCTGGGATAAGATGAAATTTCAGTGTTGTTTTAATTTGCATTTGGCTGATGGCCACAGATGTTGAACATTTCTTCAAATAAAAGAAACAGCTATCATTTGTGCTGGAATTTCAGCAGCATGCTTCTCAAAAAATTTTCAGTTGCTCTTCTGTTGAGGTGGTAGTTTCTTAGTTTTCTCAATACTATCTTAAAACTTAGTGTTAATATATCAAACTCTTAGTGTTAATATATCAAACTCTTAGTGTTAATATATCAAACTCTCTTATAACAGTGGTTTTCATGCTCATGCCCCATAGTGGCAACCAAAACTGATAAATGTTAAAAAAAAAAGTTGTGGGGCTGGGGATTTAGCTCAGTGATTAGAGTGCTTGCCTTGCAAGCACAAGGCCCTGAGTTCAATCCCCCGCACCAAAAAAAAAAAAAAAAAAAAAAAAGTTGCTTCTTTCCAGTTATAATACATATACTAAAAAGGCAGATAATATAAGAATGAATTAAATAAAAATTAAAAGCTGCTATAGGGATGTATTATAGGAATAGAATAATAATTAAAGACACTCATAGCATGTATTGTTGACACTAGGAAAACATAGTACTTTTAGTCTTGGGCTTACTTCAGTACAGTGTCTTCAAAATGGTTATTTTAGGATGGTTTGATTCATTGTGAAAACAGAGACGCAAACTCCAAGAGTTATCTAGTTCTAGTTGACAGTATCAAATAACCTTATCAAGAAAACATGTATTTTTTTCTTTTCCTGGCCCCTAGAGTTGTTATATTTTGTTTTGTAATATTGAACACTATAGTGGACCCTATGTTCAAAAGCTGAGGTATGCAATTACAGAGGCTCTTTATATATGTTATTTCCTATTGGCTCTACTTTTATTTCAACCTCAAATCCTACCTCACTTCTCCCTTTTTCTCTGAAAATAATCTTGCCTTAGTATTGTATTATGTAATAAATTGCCTCAGGCCTTCCAACAGCCTTATTTTTTTTTTCTCCCTTTACCTCCCTGAAAACCTCTGGTTTTCATACCTCTAATTGTTTATTCTATTTCTTTGTAGATTTGTCTTCTTCCTAGCCACTGAAGGTTGTAATTCTTCTATGCTTAGCCTAAGGCCTTCTTTGTTCACTCTATATTTTCTCCTAGGCATTCTTTTCTAAGCCAGAAGTTTCAATAGCCATCAATATTCCATGACACTCAAATTTATATTTCCAACTCAGGCTTTGCTTTTGACCCTTTTCCATGTAAATGTTCTAAAGAAATGTCATTTATTAGTTATTATCTCTCAGTTAAATTCATGCTCTCCCCTTGAGACCTAGCTGTCTTTCAGGGATCACTGTCTCATGAATAGTACCACCTACCATATGTTTGTTACAGAAGCCCACAGCCTAGATCTCTTTCTTAATAGGTCCTCTATCACCTATTCTCCCCTGAAAATATCTCTTCCATCACCACACAGACTGTTTGTGTTAGATTAATCAACTAACTGGTCTGTGTTCATGTTCTTAATTTTCTGTACTTTTTGTCTTTTTTTCTTTGCCTTACTTCTCCTTCTTTAACCCAGTCCAGTCTGGTGTTTGCCCCTACTACTCTGCTGAAATTACTCTTGTCAAGGACACTGCTAAAGCCAATGGTCACGTCACAGTCCTTATCTTACTTAACCAATCAGCCAAATTTAATCTAATCGAGGTGCTTTTTTGAAATACTTTCTTCACTTGGCTCTCAAGACACTTGACTTTCCTTCTCTTGTACTCCTTTTCCTAGTATCCTGCTGGTTGCTCATCTTGCTGATCTCTAAAAGTTTGAGTATCAGACTCATGTCTGGACCTTTTTGTAGAGTGTACCTATCCTAGCTGGTGCAGTGGTGCATACTTTCCTGATTGGGAGGCTGAGGCAGGAGGATTCACTTGAGCCCACGAGTTTGAGAACAGCCTAATCAGTAGAGTACAACCCTGTAAAGTATAAAATATGTGTGTGTGTGTGTGTGTGTGTGTATCATCCCCAGAATGATCAAATCTCGTGCCTCTAATTATTTTTTTCTTCTGTGCTTGAAATCTAATATATATTCTGGAGGTAATATATTCAAAACTATGCTTCTGATGATCTCTCTAAATTCGCTATATCCAATTTCGTCCCATCTCAGTTAATTGACTTAGAATATACTTTATTTTATTTTTCTAGTTGCTTGGGCAAAAAGTCTTTGGGTCCTCCTTGATTTCTCTCTACATTTTATACCCACATGCACATCAGCAAATACTTTTAGCTCCACTTTCAAAATAAATCCACAGTCTGTCCACTTCTAAAAACTTTGATATCAAGGTGGTCCATACTTTAACCATTCTCACATGAATAATTAAGTAGCCTGCTACCTTGTATTCTGCTTCTTTCCTTGCCGAATTAAATCAGTTCTCAGCACAGCAGAATAAATCTCTAAGTGGAACACGGAAGCGTGTCATTCCTTTCTTTAAACTCCTTTAGCATCTTCATGTATTAGAATAAAAGCCAAAGCCTTATAGGATTCTCAAGATCCTGTCAGAACTGACCGCCAGCACCCGTCTGACCTTATGTTATTCTAATTGCTTCATTATAATCTTGTCACACTGGCCTGCTTCTTGCTCTTTAAACATGTCAAGTTTCAGAACCTTTGTATTTGCTATTCCTTCTAAATACAACTCTCTTCAACACCTGCATGGCTCATTGCTTAGCACTTTTAGACTTACTCGCAGTGAACCTTACCACAAACTCACACTCAGTAGCTCTAATTTTTTTTATTGTATTGTTTACTCTGTATGCCCAGTTCTTAAACTGTCCTTGGCACACAGCATGTGCTCAAATGGTTTCGACTGTAAGGAGAGCCAAATCAGGCAAATCATGCTATGAAGAAGATAAGAAATCACTAAAACTTTCAGATTAAGAAAGTATTCTGATCAGGTACTTACTTTCCTGAGTACTAGCAGTCATTAAAGCAAAGCAAAACCCTTCATCTTTGTGCTTCGTGGGCTAAAGCAGGGAGAAAAGAGACCTGAGAAGATTGGTGATTACTACTGTCTTTCAGACAGCAGTAGGGTTATGATTGCATTGGTGACTAGAATAGATAGAATGAAGACAGAGAAATACAGACAAGGGATTATTCTAGGGTTTTTACCTGAGTGATCAGGTGAATAAAAGCACCACTAATCAGAGCAAGTAAGGCAAGGAAAGAAAAAGATGAATAATTTTAGAAATAGTAAGATCAAGTCACGTGAGGGAGGGCCTTGTTCAGTGATTCTTGAGATGAAGATCCAGGCTGGAGACAGTTTCCAAGTAGACAGCATATAACTAAATATTTTAGACACCTAGCACAATACCTACTTGTCTTGTACGTTTTAATGCATTTTACTATTTTATCTGCCTTTCTTATAATTCACTTACTGTAATTCTCCAAAGAAAAAAGACTTTAAGAAAAACACATATTGGGGCTGAGGATTTAGCTCAGTGGTTAGAGTGCTTGCCTTGCAAGCACAAGGCCCTGAGTTCAATCCCCAGAACCACACACACACAAAAAAAACAAAAACAAAAACAAAAAAAACCACCACATATTGGGCCGGGGATTTAGCTCAACAATTAGAGTGTATGCCTTGCAAGCAGAAGGCCCTGAGTTCGATCCCCGGCACAAAAAAAAAAAAAAAGCATGTTTTAATCTATTAAAGAAAAACCTGTTCCCTCATAATTCACCATTATTTTCACTTAATCTCATGACCATTTCCCATTTGATATCTTTTCTTTTCTTTTTTTTTTTCCTTTTCCTTACCCAGACTGTGGTTCTCCCCTTTTTATAACCATTTTTTCATGTTCAATGTCTTTTCTTTTTCCATGCGACATTACTGTTGCCTTCTCTATACTTCAGTGTATATTGGATGCTCACAAAATTATAAACATATTTTTAGCAGATTTACAAAATGAATGATTGGGAAAAAATTGTTTTTCTTTTTTGGCCAGCTGTTTGAGTTGGGTCCAGATGGAGGAGACCATGAAACTGACGGGGACCTTCTTGCAGAAACTGATGTGCTGGCTTATGACTGTGCTGCGAGGTAAAAATGTTGCTCTTTGTTCAGTGTAATTCTTGCATAGTTAAAGTTGAAAATTCATTGTAAACCATAAAAATAATTTGAAAAGGCACTTTAAATAATCTGCTATGTATGTGCTTGAAAAATTAAATTATATACAGTCATGCCTGACCTAGGGATGGGGTACTTCAGAGAAACGTGCTGTTAGATGATTTCATCCTCGTGTAAAAATCATGGAGAGTAATTACACAAACTGAATGGTACAGCCTACTGCACAGCGTGGCTGGAGGGTATAGCTACCATCCTGTATGTGGTCTTTTCTTGACTAGGACATCGTTATATAACATATGACTCTATTAGAAGATGTAAGTATCATTTTAAATGATGCTGCTGTATTAAAACTAAAATTCTTCATGGTATTATTTCACAAGATAAGTTGATTCAACACTGAAGATAAAATGGAAATATACTTAGGTTTGCACACTTATTTTCATGTGTCTCTTAGACAATACCCAGTATGCTACTGTTCTAGTGACTGCTATAATCATCTACCTATAACATTATATATATATAACACACATAAAATATACAGTTATGGCTTACCTAGGAATGGGATTCTGAGAAATGGGTTGTTAAATGATTTCGTCCTTCTGCAAAAATCATACAGAGTACTTACACAAACCGAGATGGTATAGCCTACTACATACCTTGGCCATATGATGTGGCCACGTTTATTCATATGTGTGTGGGTGTATGTGTATGTATATATGTGTGTATATGTGTGTGTATATATAATGGTGTCAAGTATTCATAGTAGGGCATGATTCAGATAACCTGATATCATGCCACTAGTGAACAGCTTTACTGAACTTACTAAAATCAGTACATTTATTTACAAATGTTTGTTAACTAGTAGGAGACTTTGATTTTATCAGTCCTCTGCATAATCCTAGGATTATCTCAACAGTGCTCTGACACGTTAGTGATTAGGGTCAGGGAGTATTATGATGGGTAAAAACACAAACTGAGCCTTGAAGTGGTAATGGTACACTATGTTTCCTAATTACTATTTTAAGAAAATGTTGTAGAGTGTGTATAGGAGTTTTGCTAGTGAAAATAAATATATTTTGAAAATTCTGTTTCCTCACTTTAGGCATTAATCAATATTGCAAGGTATTTTTAAGTAATCTTTCATGTGTTACACAAATGAATACAAGGGAAAATTTCAAGAAAGTTAGTCAGTTAGTTAATATTAGTTAATTTTATCAAGCCTTAATAAGCCATTGACATTTATTTTATATATGTATGTATGTATGTGTGTGTGTTTTGTACTGGGAATTGAATCCAGAGCCTTTGCACTGACCTACATCCCCAGCATCCACCCCTACCTTTAATTTTTTATTCATTAATTTTTTTTTTTTAATCTTGCTAAGTTGCCCAGGCTGGGCTGAAACTCGTGATCCTTTTGCCTCAACTTCCCAGGGTGTTGGAATTACAGACATACACCACCACACCTGTCTACCATTTATCTTTGTCATGTAATTATGGGTCAGATACAGTGTATAATTTCATGCATAAGAAATCATCTAGATTTTCGTCATTAGCCTACTAACCAAGCCTGTTAGCTCTTTTTTGACTTTCAGCTTATTATTCTTTTCCACCTGCTACTAACAAAACGGGATACCTTACCATTCCCTGAACCTCTCTCAAACATTTTTATCTCTGTAGATCCATTTATAACATATAACCTTCCCCTCTTTCCTTAAATGCTGTTTATTCCTTCAGTCATACTTACAGCCAATTCTTTCTACTCTATTGCCTAGAACTTTGTAATTTGTTTATATCCTTTAGCAGATTTCTTAATCTATATATGTCTTTTCTCTCCTATGGGGGGGGCGGGGTGCTGGGGATGGAACCCAAGCCTTCCACATTACAGGCAAGTGCTGTTCTACTGAGCTACATCTCTATTTCATCTCCTTATAAACTCATAAACATTTTTGTCTAGTTAGTGTGAAATTCTCGGTTTCAAACACTTTATCTAAATTAATTCAATCATCAGGATAACTGAATGGACTAGACATTATTTTCACCAGTTTTCAGTTAAAGAAATGGAGATACAGAGAGGATGTAGTAACTTTCCCCAAATCCCTTAGTTAACAAGTCACAAAGCTGGTCCTTGAACCAGTACCCTTGACTTCAGAGCCATTTCCCAAACATGCTACCTCAAAAGAGACTTAGCTGCTCAGCATGGTGGCGCACATGCTAATCTCACCCCTTGGGAGAATGAGGCAGGATTGCCATAAGTTCAAGGCCAGTGTGAGATAGCAAGACCCTATCTCAAAAAAAAAAAAAAAAAAAAAAACACAAAATAAAGCAACGCTTAGGCTAAATAATTTTAAAACTAAAGTTCAAAGTTTTGTTTTCTAAAAAATTTTACATGCTTTTTAAGGCATCAATTTTAAAATGTTTGCCTTATTTTAATACTGAAAGTTTTATAAGATATAAGCATGTTATAGAATTCAGGAACAGGGAAAAGAAAGGCAGTTCTATCAGTATACCACAAGTAGCTGCTATTTTTTGTCTTTGTGTCCAGACTTTTAAAAAGTAGAGTTTTAAATATTATCTAATGAGAATTTTAAAATAGAGTTAATTTCATGATTTTTATTATAAAGAATTTAAAAAAAATAAATATATGTGACAAGGAAGTGCAGAAGCATTGTCTTTGACTCACTGATTTTTCTCAGAGAAAAGTATGCCATGATGTTTGATGAACCAGTTCTCCTGCAAGCTGGATGGTGGTATGTGGCATGGGCTCGAGTGTCAGGACCCAGCAGTGACTGTGGATCTCATGGACAAGCATCTATTACCACAGATGATGGGTAAGCAGAATGTTGAGGTTTTGCTTAGGTACCTCTTCTTTTTGTTTAGTGTTTGGAAAGCTCAGAGGACTTTCATTCAGTAGGATAAATGCTTAGTGTAACTAAGCATACTAGGAGCAAAACACAATCGCTAAAACTTAAATTTAGGTAGCCTCATATGCGTTATGGCCACATATGTCAAATTAAAGTCTAGACAGAACAGGGAGATAATTAATAAGACTATTATTCTTTGCTTTTATGTGATAATATTTGTATGTATTTCCGTACATTAAACGGTTAAAAGTTTTATTACCAAATTTGAAATTATAGAGAAAGGTGACAGTGATTAGTGTGGATTTTGGAACCATAAAAAGGCAACAGATATTTGCAATAAATTTAATAGCACACATAAATAAACAGTATGTAAATTGGAAACCTTTCGTGTAGGAGTTTTATTGTTTTAATGAAATGTAGGAAAATTTTACTGCTTTCATATACTGTATAAAGTACAGTATAAAGTACTTTCATATGTACTATCTCATTTGATATCCTCAACAACTTTGTGAAGCAGTTATTAATTCTATTTTGAACTCAAAGGACTAGAGAAACAAAGAAGTGCAATGGTTTGCTTAGATTCATGTGATTACCATGTGACTGAGCCAAATCTGGTCCTCGAATCCGTTGACTCTAAATCAGCATTCTTGTACTGTTGCTCTGATTCATATATTCCATCGAACTATCATTTGAAAGAGATGTTCTGTTTATTTACTATTTGAAATAGATAGGAGTTATGTAATAATATATTTCAATTTGGTTCAAGTCAAAACAGAGATGATAGAACAGTACAAAACACCAACTGATTTTTGAGGCGAGTTCCATGTTGTTGAATATTCAAGGAGACTGCTGCAGGAAAATTGAATGTTATTCTGTATATGCCTTTCAATTTACTCTAAAATTGTATGCTAGAACTGAGCAGACTGCTTTGACCCTGGACTATAGTGTTCCCACATGTAGTTCAGTCAGACTTGCAGTATCATGGCAGTTTGAGGCTAACAGCTATAACGCATTGAGTCAGGATGATTTTAACTTAAATTAAAAGTTTACTGCTGTAGTGAAAACTGAGCTGGTTGTCTGGTTGGGGGCAGGATAGCTACTCACCTGGGAGTTGCTGCTGATCAGGCTCAGTTGCTTTATTTGCTGATTAACTGAGTTAAGATCAGGATAATACCTTATTACTTTTTTTTCATTGAACAGTGAATTTTCATTAATACAAGGTTCGAACACATGATTGTCAATGCCTTAGTTTGTTTAATAAATCCTAGATCATGTTGTCACTTTTGCTTTCATTTTTTTTTTTCTCCTCTTAGGGTTGTTTTCCAGTTTAAGAGTTCAAAGAAATCAAATAATGGTACGGATGTTAATGCTGGTCAGATACCTCAGTTATTATACAGGTATTTAGCATATTTACAGTTAATTAATGTGCCTTAATCTTTTGCTATAATAAGGTAGAATCATAAAATATATGGCATAATGAGGAAGAAATTATTGAAGTATGCAATAAATTGTACTGGCAGAAATGTAGCCAATATAACAAAAACATTTAATTTAGTTAACATTTTGTATATTTTTAAACATTTTCTACATTACATTTAAATTTTGCCTAGTGACGCAGATTATCTGTATTATGCCAATAATATTTTTATGACTTATTCTTTTAATTTGTCTTTGATTTTTTTTATCAATTTCAAGATGTTACAACCTAATAAAATCTGCCTTAAATTGAGGTGGGGAGTACTTCAGATGTAGACTTGGTCAGTTTACTGTAGTGGGGATACTTTAGATGTAGATTCTATTAGTTTACTGTAGTCTTTTGTTTTTTATCTTCTGGTGGAATGAGTTGGAAAATCCATTACTCTTGATAAATTTACACCTTTAACTGAAATATTACATAGCAGTTGTTTTATCATATTTTAACTAAGAATTTTAATTCACAGTAATTCAGAGATATGAAAGTTTATATCTGTCTCAACATTACTGCAATATTAGAATTCAAATGGATGTAAACTTTTCACTAAAATTGCTGTCATCCATAATGTAGTTAAAAAAAATACAAAAATGCCTCTCGAATTAGTACATGTTTTATTAGTACATGTTTGCCATACATGATGATCATATTCATCATGGGGAATTTGTACCTGTTCATGATATATCTTAATTATTTTTTTCTCATTCCCTTCCCGTCCCTGCAACCCTTCTGCCCCTTTCTACTTATCAAAGCTCTGTTTCCATGTTTTCCCTTCCAATCTTTTTAAACATCCCTTCCCCTTCCTCTCTCCTTGTTCCCCTTCCCATTTGAACAGATTCTTCCTACTTCCCAATATCTATCCCTCCATTTTGCTCCTTTTTATGCTTTGGGTTTCTCACACAAGAGAAACAGTGCAGTGTTTTAACTTCTGTCTGATTTATTTCACTTAAAATTATGGTCTCACAATGCAGCCATTTAACTAAAAAATGTCTCTAGTTTATCCCTTATGGTAGAGTAGTACTCCATTGTATATAAATACTGCATTTTCTTTATCCCTTCATTTGTTGATGGGCATATTGGCTCTTTCCAAGATTCACCTGTTATAAATTGTGCTGCTATAATCATGGGTATGCATATATTGAGATTCTCTTTCTCGCGTATCTTCCTTCCTAGTAATCAGTTAAAGAATGTGACTGTTACAAATCTCATTTTTCCCAAGAAGGGACTTTTTTGTTTTTCATGTAATCTAGTGTTATCAGTACTTGTAAAATGTAACTTATGAACATAGCAAATTGCATTGGAGTATCCCTAGGTACTACTGGTTGAATAACTTTAATAGTAGCATTAAGTGGAATCATTACCGTAGAACACAAATTACATATATTCTCTACCAAGAGGAGGAAGCCTCTACTGTACTGCCTTACCAACATGATAAGACGGTACTAAGAAAAAATCCTATATTAGCATCTTACCTAGCAAACTGTTGTAAAAGTGTATATTTTTTGAAAAATGTCATTGGACTTTGAAACGTTACTATATATGTATCTACTATCTTCAGACTTCCAACTAGTGATGGCAGTGCTTCAAAAGGCAAACAGCAAACCAGTGAGCCTGTACACATTTTAAAGAGATCTTTTGCAAGGACCGTCTCAGTGGTGAGCCATTTAAAAAAATTTTTAGCTTTTCAATTCAGCATTCTGTTTGTGATGTTTAGAATTTAGCCACTCTTTTCTAAGAAGTCATCATAGCATAGCTTTATGAATTTAGATTTGCTTTTGCATTAGTGTTTGTATTCTAGGTCAGAGATAGTACATTCTTTAAATAATTGAAAAATAAAGTTGTTACCTATGATGCCCAGCTGACATGGCTTTGCTATTTATGAAATAAGTGGTGGCTTTGTAATAAGTCATGTATAGATGCATACACAAAGGAATTAAAAAATGGGGAAGAATTAAGGATGGTACTGACCCAGAAGTGTTAGTATTGAAGGAACTTTATAGAAGAGTTGCTCATCCAGCTAGGATCTTTGTTGTACCACAGTGGTGCCTTGGTTCACAAATACTTTTGTTTGCAAACAGTGTGGCTTTGCAAACAGCAGCATTTGGCAAAATTTTGGTATTTTTGCAAACTCTGCATCTAGTGACAAACACCACAGCCAACTTTCCCACACAAACACAAACGTGGCCATCTTTTCCAAAATCGTAGAACAAATTAAGTTTGTGAACTGAGGTACCACTGTACTTGACCAGCCTGTTTTGTATGTCAAGATGCCCTGTGCTACAGGAATTAGTATAGAATGGAAAGTCAACATGATATAATTAAAAGATCATAGCATGTCTGAGTTAATTTCTTGCTCTTTCCTGTTTTAATTTAGGATCCTTATGCAAATTATCTAAATAAGTTATATGACTATATTATATGAATTTCTAATAAAAGAGGGCATATAAAATGCTCTCTGAACTATAATGCACTATGTAAATGATATATTAGAGTAGCTGATAGTCTTATTTTGGTAAAATGCTTTGGAAGAATCCCCCCCTTTTTTTTTATTAAAACCACAAAATTAATACATGTGCCTCATAGGATAGGTATTGTAGGGAATTATTAAAAGTGTATGTATTAAGGTTCTTTGCCCCTTTCCTTCTTATCATCATATGTACATACTGTTTACATTTGGACTGTTATAGCCTTCCAGACCTTGTGTGTTTTCATTGTTGTCATTGTTTAGCTGTCGTGGTTGCTTCTTGTTGTTGCATTGCACAGGATCAAGTTCATGTAAGGCAACACTCTACTGCTGAGCTACATACAGCCCCATTTTTATACACACACACACATACACGTGCGCACACACAAACTTATATTAGTTGTATATACACAGAATGTTATACAGCTTTTTTGTTTTTACTGATAAGAGTTTTACTCTATCTTCTTAAACATTCTGTAGTACTCAACATGAACAGTTTTCCTGTTCTTATATTTGGCTTTTTGTCAGTCTTTTCTGTTTGTATGTTTTCCTATAGAATAATTATATTCTCATTTATTAAACACTACTGTCACAGAACCAGTTTGTTGCTCATTTTTCTTCTATTACATTGTCTTTATGAGCATCTGCATACATGAATCTCTGATTACTCATGTATTTATGTACATATTATGTACTAAAATGTGCCCATTTAAATTGTAATACAATTTGTCGGGATGGGGATTTAGCTCAGCTTTGCATCCTTTTAGTATGAGTTTGTTATCTTTTAATTGCAATAAAGATCTCCATCGTGTCTTTTTTCTGATTTGTTTCTTTACTGGGTAATTGTTTTTTACTATGTCTAAGTAATTATAATCTTTAAATAAAAATATTGTTTCTCTAAAAGGTTAAAATATAAACTCTCAGTTTTGGTATTACTATTACAAAATGTCTATGATTTGGTAGGGATAGGAGAGCAAAGTGCTTTGCTTTAAGTTTCATGGAGCATCTATCATGATGTAGCCATGATAAAACCTGCAGATCCTTCATAACTTCAAGGCAAGTCTACCCTAAACCTATATTCTAGAATTTTAAAACATCAAGTAAGAATTTTTAAATATTTTTAGTCAAGTAAGAATTTTTAAATATTTTTATTTTCATCGATATAATTATCAAGAACTTTATGTCTACATATAGTTAATATAAAATTTTAATATGTGGACATAAAATAAGCTATTTGATACTGCCTGAACACTAAAACACTTACTTATATACATTTTTTACTACAGTGATATTCTTTTCAAGTAGACATGTACCATATTTATTAGTTTTTCATTTTTTTCTTGCTTATATGAGATTGATAACAGAAAACTTTAAAAATGTGTTTTTACATTTTCTAACCTGAATAGGTTAATACTGAAGAATATTGTGTTTATAAATGCCAAACTACTTCATCTTTTTTTTTTCAAACTTCAAAGATACTCTTAATGGTAATTTAGTAAATGAACTATAAGAATATCTGTTATTTGGGCTGCCTAAACTCACTAAAAAGTTCAAGATAAAGTTTTGAAATTACAAGTATTATCTTCCCATTTGATTTGTCTCATGGTTCCATTTGAACTAATTGTTTTCTCTTTTTTCATATTCTGGATTAGGAATGTTTTGAATCGTTGCTGAGTATTCTTCACTGGAGCTGGACCACCTTGGTTTTAGGAGTTGAAGAACTTAGAGGGTTAAAAGGATTCCAGTTCACAGCTACACTTCTAGACTTAGAGAGACTGCGTTTCGTGGGTACCTGTTGTCTGAGGTTGTTGCGTGTCTATACCTGTGAAATTTACCCAGTGTCAGGTATGATGTATTCTTTAAATGGCTTTAGGTAGAAAACATTTAAGACTTTGAAACTTATGTAAAGATTACCAGGGGTTAAAGATCTGTACTGCCTTTCAGCTGCTCCTGAAATGAGGGGAGAAAGTCAGCTTGCTGTGATGCTTCTGTATTTGCTTGTAAAGAATAAAATAGATTTCATGTCATTCTGATAAGAAGAAGTCATGGTGGGCTAAAATTAAATACTCTAATAAAATTATTTTAAACAAGTTATGTAAACTAGAAGTATTTTCAACAACTGATTGGGACTAAATTACCGAATCCAGTTTTTTTGTTTTTTTTTTTCTAATTCTGTTTAGATTTTAAAAAGAAATTTTGGACCACACTTACTCTCTTATAACCTACATTTGTAGGTTATACGTATTCATGACATGATATTTAGGTTATAGTAAATTACCAGGTTATATTATTTCATGCTTATTTAGTATTTTACTCACTAGCAATCTAATTTTTTTCCATCAAAGCTACAGGAAAAGCGGTTGTAGAAGAAACTAGCAAACTAGCAGAGTGTATTGGAAAAACCAGAACTTTGTTAAGAAAAATTTTATCAGAAGGAGTTGATCACTGCATGGTGAAGTTGGACAATGACCCTCAAGGATATCTCAGTCAGCCCTTGAGTCTCCTGGAAGCTGTCCTGCAGGAGTGTCATAATACTTTTACTGCGTGTTTCCATTCTTTCTACCCAACTCCTGCACTGCAGTGGGCGTGCCTTTGTGATCTGCTGAATTGTTTGGATCAGGTAATTTAAGCTTGTGAAATGTTAGTTGAAAATCTGCATTGCCTAATACTATTCAAGACAATAAAATATGGCTGGCCTTATCTCTTTAGCTTTTAAAAGGTAAATTAGGAAAAAAACTAGGAAATCAAGTTGATGTATGTGAACTACAAAGTTTAAAAATTTGGTTCTTTATTTGCTTTCTTGTGTTTAGTTATAAAGGTAAATACAGTTGTGTACTTGGTGATTTGCCCTTTGAATTTATAGTTGAGTGTGTGTGAGAGAGAGGAAAAGAACAATAGTGAGTTTGAGAACAAGGACAGCACTGAAAAGTGGTTCTTGATACTCCCACATATACAAAACTAAGAAGGAGGGAAGACTGAATGAACAGCCTTGCTAATGTCATTTGTTCATTGACTCATGAAGAAAACATAACCTTCATAAATGTGTACGCACCAAATCATAGACTTTCAAAACACCAATGGAAAAAAAATGACAGAACTATGGGAGGAATTAGACAAATTCACACTGAAAATTGTTTAGTAATTAATAGAACAACCAGACAAAACATCAGCGATATAAAAGATTTGAACAGTGCTGTCAACCACCTTGATCTCATTGACATTTATAAGCTAGAATATGAAACTGCAGAATCCGTATTATTTTCAAATACACATAGAATGTTCAAGATAGATCATACACTAGGGCAGCAATGGTGAACATTTTAGAGCTTTCAGTGATAAACAGCCTGGTGCAGCACATGTGCCATAGGTTCACCACCACTGCATTAGGGCATAAAGTAAATCTTAGTAAATTTTAAAAGATTAAAAGCTTAGTGTCTTTTGAGATCATAATAGAATTCAATTAGAAATTAATAGTAAAAGATACTGAGCAAAAGCACCAGAAACTTGGAAAACAGACAATATTTTTAAGTAATCAGTGGTTTAAAGGAGAAATCATAACAAATTTTAAAGTATTTTGCATTGCAAGATAAAAATTAACACTAGAACGTGTGAGATGCAGCTAAAGCATCACTTAGAGAAGTGTATATCCTTAAATGCTTATATAAATAAAGCTGAAACATTTAAATCAATATCTGAACTTTACCAAAAGAAGCCAGGTGGAAAAGCAAATCAAACTCAAAGTAAGAAGGAAGACAGTTACAAAGAGCAGAAATTAGTGAAATAGAAAATGGGGACAATTAAGAAAGCTAAAATTTGGTTCTTAAGAGAAACACACACGTGGGTGTGTGCGCAAACTCCTAATAAGCCTCACAGAGAAAAAAGAAAACATTGTACTAGGGGTACTAGGGGCTGTGAGTGTAGCTCAGTGTCCAAGCACTTGCCTGGCATGTGTGAAGCCCTGAGTTCGACCCCCAGCACAAGGAAGGAAGGAAGGATGGAAGGACAGAATACCATTATCACAAATGCAGTAGGGAATATCACTGTAGGTCCAACTAATATTAAAATTACAATAAGAGAATATTATGGACAATTTTATACCGATGGATTTTACAACTTTAGAAGTTACCAAAGTTCAAAAATATAACAACCCAAACTGACACGATAAAAAATAGAAAAATTAGAATTGCCTTATAGTCATTAAAAATTTGAATTTATTATTAAAAACTTCCACAAAGAAAATTCCATGCCCTAATATTGTTGTTAATAGATTCTCTTAAACATTTAGAAAGAAACAATAGCAATTGTTTTTCAAGTTCTTTCAGAAAATATGAGAGATAATACTTTCCAACTCATTCTGTGAGGTTAGCCTTATCCTGATTGATACCAAAACCTAACAAATATATTAAAAGAACAAAAATTGCAGATGAGTATCACTCAGGCACATAGAAGTTCTTAAAATATTGTCAAATCAAATCCTATAGTATAGATGATATATCATGATTGTGGAATTTCTCTTAGGAAATGGAAGTTAATTTAGCATTCAGAAATCAATGTAATACGTCTGGGGATTTAGCTCAGTGGTTAGAGTGCTTGCCTTGTAAGCACAAGGCCCTGAGTTCAATTCCCAGCACCAAAAAAAAAGAAGAAATCAATGTAATTTATCATATTAACTGAATAAAGAGAGCAAATTGTATGATCCTCTCAGTAGCTACAGAAAAATATTTGCTAAAATTAGTAATTATTCAGTGACAAAAACATCTTTGGAAACTAGGATATAGTGAAACTTCCTCAAACTGACAAAGATTATCTACCAAAAAATCTACAGCTGACATCCTTTTTAATAGTAAAATAGTGAATGCTCCCCTAAGTTTGGAAATAAGGCACAAGTGCTTTCACCCCTTTTATTCAAAACTGTATAGAACTCCTAGCCACATCTCAATACCCTACTCTAGTACACCCCAATTCATTGTCATCACCATGGCTTCTCAGGCAACATGGATCCATGTAGCAGGGTGCTATATTTTACCACTCTATTTTCTGGGGCAAACTATTATCTGTACTAGAGCATAAATTAATTACTCTCTCACCCTCAACTCTGCAGGTTAAAACTGTTATTTTATTCCTTTGTTATTAAACAGGCTACATTTAGCAAGCATTGGTTCAACCTATGGAAGGGAATGTGGTCCTGCTTTTATGCTTAACTTCGTACTACAGTATTTTATGAACTAAATAATGCACACATGATTTTCGTGACTTAAAATGCCTCTGTATGGATGCATTTTTAATATGTAATATTTTCTTTCAGGGAAAAATACTTTCTTTGGGGTTAACTGCAGAATGTGATAACATAATTTTGGAACCTTAGTGAAATGTTATAATAGTTGCACAGCATTATAATTTTGCCTTATTTTATTATTTGGGAAAAAGTTTCAGCGCTTATTGGAAATGAGTTCGATATAGTCTAATAGTGAAAATTTGAAAATAGTGCTAGTGAGAACTGTGATTGTAAGCAAAGATTATATATATGTACATATACTGATAGACATAGAGATAGATATAGAAATACATGAATAGATATATAGAGATATTTTGCTCATATATAAAATTTACTGTCTTCATTGGATAGTGACTTAATTGTGTTTTAAGGCATAGATGTGATTTTGTCCTATAACAAAACAATTTTAGTGACCAAATGATAGAAAAATTTGATATGATATAAACAGTTTATATATTCAGAAATTTAGATTATATTGATGCAGTATTTCTTTGGGACTGTGGGGGGGTGGCATTTTTGTTTTTAAAAGGATATCCAAGAAGCAAACTTCAAGACATCAAGTAGCCGACTGCTTGCAGCTGTTATGTCAGCTCTGTGTCACACTTCTGTTAAGCTGACTTCTATCTTCCCGATTGCGTATGATGGAGAAGTACTGCTAAGATCAATTGTTAAGCAAGTTAGCACAGAAAATGACTCAACACTGGTTCATCGCTTTCCCCTTTTGGTCACACATATGGAAAAACTCAGCCAGGTAGGTCTTTTCTGAAATCTCTTTCATAATGAATTATACTGAAAAGGGAGGCATTTTTAGCTTGATGCTTTTTCTTCTGTATTGGTAAGTAAATGATTAATTAACAAATGATTACATGTTTCATAAGAAAAGGTAATTTTTTTTAATTCTCTTATTTACCTATAAAATGAGCATCCTTTTTTCCCTAATATTTTATTTTGAATGATCACTTGCCAATAAAAATCTGAGTTATTCAGTTAAAATCTATATGTATAATTTTTTGTTTTTTTTTCTTTTTCCTTTTTTTGCTTTGCTGGGGATTGAACCTAGGGCCTTATTCATAGTAGGCAAGCCTTGTGTATTTTCTTTTTCCTGTATGATTTGAAATAAAGCTGCAGGTACCATAAGCAGTCTCTTGTATTCTAATGTAATATTTTAAATTTCACAGATAAAATGCTAAGGAAATAAAAACTTTTAAAACATCTTCTGTAAACTTTTGGTTTGTTAAAATAAGCACTGCAAAACAATACACATAAGGAACATTGCTTAATATCTGCTTCCAGTTTATTAGAAAGCATCACAGAAAAAAAATTAAAGATATACATGAAACCATATATACTTACTACCTACTTGATGAGAATGAATCTGTAAAAGTATAAAAGGTGAAAATAAAAGTTATCCTAATTATTATACAGTAACAGTTTTCTGTTGACTGAAGCAATAGAAAATTATGAAAAAATTTCAATAACATGAAAATAAAAAGGATAATAGCAGAATGAAGAAATTTTGCTGAGTTAATATAGTATCTTTGTGAGATCCTAATAGAAATAATAAAAGTAAATGTAAGAGCCAACCTGGGACCCTTTCAGTCATAAAGCTATCAAGATACAATGTATATATTAAATGTGAATAAAAGTAGTATTGAGGTGTCAGTCTTTTTCTAGAAAATTGGGAAAAATTAATTTGTTCTCTTATAAATTCCTATGTTGGTGAGACTGTGAAGAAACACAGTAACTTTATAGATTGTTCACATCATTATGTAATTAGTCTAAATACTTTTCTTTCAATCTTTTAGCAAGTATTTATTGTCTATGTACTATTTATGGAAATTTTAATTAGGTAGTAGTTGAAACAGAAGTGAAACTGTAACCCTTGAATTGGGGGTGTATAAAGCAACAGATATTTTGGGGAACTGTATTATAATTTCATCATTATGTGTTATGAGTATTTTCACAGGAACTAAGAGAAACATGTGGAAGACTAAAGCTATATGTATATTTTAATAAAAGGAAAATTGGAAACTTATAAGAGCCTTAAATGTTTATGACTGAGTAAAATAGCTGAACTAAGTATAACCTGATAGAATATGATTCAGCCCTTACAAAGAAGTATATTAATATTTAATATCAAAACAAATGTTTTAAAGTTTTTAAATAAAATTTGGAAACTAAAGTGTATATATGTATATAATGATGACTATATAAAGTATTATGCAGAATACTTTAGTCAGCTCTTCAGTAGAAGAAAGTGCTAAAAAATAAAAATAATTTATGGGTGCTCAAGTTCTGTGTAATTGAACATTTCCTTTTGGAATTCCCTTTAGTTTGGTAATTTTAAAAAATATGTAGTAAATGTTTTTTAATTTGAAGAACTAGCATGTAATGATTAATAGTTAAAAGTTATATTTTTGTGTCTGTGCTAATACTGGTCTATGAAGATATGTTTTGTTTAATATATTCTCCCACTATCTTTTTAATGGATATTATGACGCTCTACCATTTTTATATACATAATTAATCAATTGTTTGTGTATATACCTAGCATTTCATTATTTTAAATAGTGCTGAAAATATCATTGCTTTAATTTTCATACATGTTCATGTTTATTTTCCCAGTATAAATCTTCAGATGTAGAAAAATTCTTAAGTCAAAAGAAGGTAGGTTAAAGATTGGTTACAAATTGCCAAACGTTTTAGAAAGCTAGTGTGAGCTTTCATTTGTAGCCATTAGTGAATAAGAGTACTTTTTTCTAAAATTTTAGTGATTAATAAATAGCACTCATTCATTCCTTTATTTTTGGTGCTTTAATAAATCATATCAACAAACTATTATGGTATATTATTCGGGAAGCTTCTTGTATTAATCTTGGCAACTACTAATTAGCAACTAAACAGCTATAAATAAATACATTTCACACACATACCCATGAAGTTCTAAAAGAGTTTTGATTACAGAATCCAATCAGGGATTGAGTTTTACCACAAGTGACTTTCTGAGATATTCCAAACAACAAACTTTCTGGAACTTGAAAAGATACAAGATATAAAAGAATCAGAGTTTTAACAAAATCAAGAATTGATTATTTTAAGTTCAGAAAACCTAATTAGATTTAAAACTAACCAAAATGTTATAGTGATAAATATGAAATTGTCATAAGAAGGTTTTTTGTCTCTGTATAAGAGTCTACAATAGGAAAGAAGTTGGGAGTGACTCACGGTAATATTCATAATGATTTTAACTAAAAAGTTACCGAATTTCCAGATTGATTGAAAGTGCATCATTTATATATTAATTTGTACTGAGAAGAGAGTGATTTAACTTTAAGGCTCCTCTACCCCAAGATTCTGTCATTTTATGAACTTCATCGTGTGTATTACAAAGCAGTAGGGAATATAACTATTGTGGATAAACTTGCTTGTTCAGGGCACATGAAGATGATGTTAATAATTAAATCATAGCAAATTATTTACCTGACTTCATAGATCAAATAGTGGAGGGACTATGAAAAAAATTAGTATTAGATCCAAATTGATCCCATAGTGAAACCGAAAGGTTCATTGGTTACCGTGGTCTCCTGATAATACTCTCTCTTCACAGTGGGTAAAGCTATAGAGACTAGTACAGGAGATAGATTTTCATTCTGAATATCAGCTAAATTAATAATCCTTTCCATTTCTAGAAAATAATTTTTTCAGTCTTTAATGGAATTCTGATTTTTTTTGACATTTTTTTCCTTGGCAAAGTTTAGAATTTTATCTCCTTTTGGAAATTTAATATAGTAGCAATTATAAAACAGCCTTGGATTACATGCATGTACAAAAGGATCATCTTAGAAAATTGATTTGCACATACTATGTAGAGTTGCTTTGCCTCTCTATATTCCTGAAATAATTATTTCACATTAACATCCTGTCTATAGAAAGTGTTTTAAATGGGAAGAATAGTTTTCTGTCTGTCATACAGGATTGCGACTAAGAAGTTAAATAGTATATGAAAATGAGTCAAAGCTGATAAAAACACAAACACTACCTACCTTTGTTTTTATGATACAAAAAGACAATTCAAAAAGGTAAGTTCTAAATGAAAAGCAGATACAGTAGCTCCACATACAACTGGATACATTTGTAGAGATAGGCTCTGATTCAGGTCTGTATTTTAGGGTAGTCATGTAAAAAGACAAGATTTTGCTACTGAGTAATTATGGAAGGGAAAGGAAAGCAATACGTTTCCATTTTCTCTTCTCATGGACAGAGTGAAGAGAATATCTCAGGAATGACCAGCTTCCGTGAAGTGCTGGAGAAAATGCTGGTTATTGTTGTGCTACCAGTCAGGAACAGCCTGAGAAGAGAAAATGAACTCTTCTCCTCCCACTTGGTCTCTAACACCTGTGGATTACTGGCAAGTATTGTCAGCGAACTGACTGCATCAGCCCTGGGATCTGAGGTAACAAGCCATATTTTGAGACTGAATAATGAACACATATTTAAAATTCCCACACAGTTTCGTTTTTCCATGTTTTGACATTATGGAAATTAATTTCAAAACAGATCAGCAGTACCACTGCATTTTTTTTCTTTAATCCTTCATATTCAACTTTTTTTTTGCCTTTCCTTTTATCTTTTGTCTGCTCTTATCTGCTTCTTTAGCCTTATCAATTTACATAGAATAGTAAAGTATCTATTTTCATCTTAGACTAAGTTCTCATCAGCCCCATTGTACTGCTTCACTTCCATGCCCCAATAAAACTGAAAATAGTTCCATTTATAGATGATGAATAATGCTATGTAATCAGCCTACAAATAATGAACACATGATGTGGAAAATGCAAAGAGGTTCAAACTTTTGCTCTGCTTGCTAGGTTGATCCGAGATAAATACATATGGAAAATGGGAATAATTTTTGTCTCACTTATGTTTTTTAAAATTATAATAAAATATTCACAGTATGAAATGTACCATTCTAATCATTTTTATGTGTACAGTTCAATAACTTCACCTTGTGCAACTACTCAATTTTAAAGGTATCAAAGATTTGAGAAAATCACTTTGAGACATATTTAAACGCCTTTGCATTTTATAAAGTAACATTTTTTTTTTCTGTTTTACTGCCTTACTTTGGTAACTTACCTGAATGTTTTGGCTGAATTTGATTTCTCTTTTTCCCGAAAAGACAAGACCATAGCTTAGTTTTAAAAACCACGTCTTAATGTGAAATATACCATACAAATGAATGTTTAATAACCAACAACATATAATCGGTGGTCCTAGCTCTCACATTTCTTGCCAAGGAACTTTTCCATTTTATTTTCTGATTCTTCATCTTTGCTCTTTCTTGCTTACAGATTTATTTTAGAATCTATTTTGAATGAACCCATCAATGTATACTGATTCTTGTTTCCTGATTCATAGTGACAGTTTAGCTTTCAGAATTTCCAAATAATTACATGGACCTGAGCAAATTTTATTATCTCTCCTTTTGGAACCATTTCCTAGGTTTCTTAGTTAGTTTTGACCTAAGAGCCCACTGATGCCTCTGTCAGGAAATACTTTTTTTTTAAATATTCAGCCTTTACTATGCATCTCTTCTATGGTAGACCATGGAGGATGCAAGAAAGTCTATAATGCCTTGGTCCCTGTCCAATGATTCCTAAAGAGTTAACCCCCATGAACTTGCCTTTCTAATGAAAACAAATGCCCCCAAATTACATGGTACCTCATAAACAATCTTAGGAGTTCCCGAAGTTCTTGGCTTAGATTTCCACATTTGCTTATTTCAGTAAAGTTTGCAAATCTTGCTGAAATCATAAATTTTTAGTGTTTCCTCTCAAATCTCCCAAACGTCTGTGGCTAGCTCAGATTAGAAATAGTTTCTAAAGTAAAAAGAATTTGTTTCAAACCAAAATAGGTTCTCTGATCCTCTTTATTGAAAGTCTGTAATTAGTGAGATTATATATTTGTATATATGTATGTGTCTCCATACTGATCACTAAGTTATAAAAATATTACTATATA